>CM042410.1:7672939-7847939 GCA_023634145.1 Thymallus thymallus
CACCTTCTGGTGCCCAGCGAACAACCATCCCCTACGTCTGTCTATCTGTCACACACACTTCTCCCCTCTGTCTATCTGTCACACACACTTCTCCCCTCTGTCTATCTGTCACACACACTTCTCCCCTCTGTCTATCTGTCACACACACTTCTCCCCTCTGTCTATCTGTCACACACACTTCTCCCCTCTGTCTATCTGTCACACACACTTCTCCCCTCTGTCTATCTGTCACACACACTTCTCCCCTCTGTCTATCTGTCACACACACTTCTCCCCTCTGTCTATCTGTCACACACACTTCTCCCCTCTGTCTATATGTCACTCCCTCCGGTCACACACACTGTTGAACAATCCTCACAGATACTCACTGAGCAGACACACACGTGTACACACACACACACACACACACACACACACACACACACACACACACACACACACACACACACACACACACACACACACACACACACACACACACACACACACACACACACACACTATACCTCTCTCTCTCAAGACATATTCATGCAAATTAATTAGACAGACATTAAGAGAAGGATACACTTTCTATCCACTGAGAATTTAGATCATGTCGTGTGTGAGACGCCCTGCAGAGAGATTAATTTGTCTGAGGGAACTGACCAACTGTAACGATGAATTTGTCTGAGGGAACTGACCAACTGTAACGATGAATTTGTCTGAGGGAACTGACCAACTGTAACGATGAATTTGTCTGAGGGAACTGACCAACTGTAATGGATTTGTCTGAGGGAACTGACCAACTGTAACGATGAATTTGTCTGAGGGAACTGACCAACTGTAATGATGAATTTGTCTGAGGGAACTGACCAACTGTAACGATGAATTTGTCTGAGGGAACTGACCAACTGTAATGAATTTGTCTGAGGGAACTGACCAACTGTAACGATGAATTTGTCTGAGGGAACTGACCAACTGTAATGGATTTGTCTGAGGGAACTGACCAACTGTAATGATGAATTTGTCTGAGGGAACTGACCAACTGTAACGATGAATTTGTCTGAGGGAACTGACCAACTGTAATGATGAATTTGTCTGAGGGAACTGACCAACTGTAACGATGAATTTGTCTGAGGGAACTGACCAACTGTAACGATGAATTTGTCTGAGGGAACTGACCAACTGTAACGATGAATTTGTCTGAGGGAACTGACCAACTGTAACGATGAATTTGTCTGAGGGAACTGACCAACTGTAATGATGAATTTGTCTGAGGGAACTGACCAACTGTAATGGATTTGTCTGAGGGAACTGACCAACTGTAACGATGAATTTGTCTGAGGGAACTGACCAACTGTAACGATGAATTTGTCTGAGGGAACTGACCAACTGTAATGGATTTGTCTGAGGGAACTGACCAACTGTAATGGATTTGTCTGAGGGAACTGACCAACTGTAATGATGAATTTGTCTGAGGGAACTGACCAACTGTAATGAATTTGTCTGAGGGAACTGACCAACTGTAACGATGAATTTGTCTGAGGGAACTGACCAACTGTAATGGATTTGTCTGAGGGAACTGACCAACTGTAATGATGAATTTGTCTGAGGGAACTGACCAACTGTAACGATGAATTTGTCTGAGGGAACTGACCAACTGTAATGATGAATTTGTCTGAGGGAACTGACCAACTGTAATGATGAATTTGTCTGAGGGAACTGACCAACTGTAATGGATTTGTCTGAGGGAACTGACCAACTGTAATGGATTTGTCTGAGGGAACTGACCAACTGTAATGGATTTGTCTGAGGGAACTGACCAACTGTAACGATGAATTTGCTGTTTTGTCTGTTTGACGTCATTTACCTCTAAATAAGCAACATGTGATGTGGGATAACACATGGTGATGATTATCAATACAACTTTCACAAGAAAATAATTTACAGGTATTTTTAAACTTTTTTTGCGGATATGATTCTTCATATTTTCCTTCATTTAAACTTCCACACCTGACAGATAGATAAGGAGCAGACAGGTAAACTCCACACCTGACAGATAGATAAGGAGCAGACAGGTAAACTCCACACCTGACAGATAGATAAGAAGCAGACAGGTAAACTTCCACACCTGACAGATAGATAAGGAGCAGACAGGTAAACTCCACACCTGACAGATAGATAAGGAGCAGACACGTAAACTCCACACCTGACAGATAGATAAGAAGCAGACAGGTAAACTCCACACCTGACAGATAGATAAGAAGCAGACAGGTAAACTCCACACCTGACAGATAGATAAGAAGCAGACAGGTAAACTCCACACCTGACAGATAGATAAGGAGTAGACAGGTAAACTTCCACACCTGACAGATAGATAAGGAGCAGACAGGTAAACTCCACACCTGACAGATAGATAAGGAGCAGACAGGTAAACTTCCACACCTGACAGATAGATAAGGAGCAGACAGGTAAACTCCACACCTGACAGATAGATAAGGAGCAGACAGGTAAACTTCCACACCTGACAGATAGATAAGGAGCAGACAGGTAAACTTCCACACCTGACAGATAGATAAGGAGCAGACAGGTAAACTTCCACACCTGACAGATAGATAAGGAGCAGACAGGTAAACTCCACACCTGACAGATAGATAAGGAGCAGACAGGTAAACTCCACACCTGACAGATCGATAAGGAGCAGACAGGTAAACTTCCACACCTGACAGATAGATAAGGAGCAGACAGGTAAACTTCCACACCTGACAGATAGATAAGGAGCAGACAGGTAAACTTCCACACCTGACAGATAGATAAGGAGCAGACAGGTAAACTCCACACCTGACAGATAGATAAGGAGCAGACAGGTAAACTCCACACCTGGCAGATAGATAAGGAGCAGACAGGTAAACTCCACACCTGACAGATAGATAAGGAGCAGACAGGTAAACTTACGCGATGTATTGCTCAGTCTTGTTGTACTTCTTGGCCAGGTACTTGGCTGAGGCCTTACTGGGAATCTTGACGAAGGACATCTCCTTTCCAAAGCGCGTCATGTTGCAGGGCGTCTCACACACGCAGTAGTCATTATCCCTCTCCACCAGGAAGTCTATAAGGGGACACAACAAGGGGACAGTGTCCTTTGTAGCACCCTATGTAGTGCACTACAGCATGTTGCAGGGCGTGAGAAACAGACAATCCACTCAGCAAAAAATCATCATTGTTAACACGTCATTTCAACCAAACAAGTCTGTGAGGACGTTGAATTAACACAGAAAAGTGATTGGATTTGCAAAAAAAGCAATCAATGTAAGGGCATTTTGTCTATTTTTTCAGCCAACTTTGAACCTAAATCCAATTACATGTATTTATTTAACCTTTATTTAACTAGGCAAGTCAGTTAAGAACAAATTCTTATTTACAATGACAGCCTACCTACAGGGCAAATTAGGGTTAAGTGCGTTGCTCATGGACACATCGGCAGGTTTTTCACCTTGTCAGCTTGGGTATTCAAACCAGCGACCTTTCGGTTACTGGCCCAACGCTCTAACTGCTAGGCTACCTGCCAACATGGTGAAATGTTTAGTTGATATCACATTAGTTGACAACTCAACCAAATGTAAATCAAAACTAAATGTTCGACTGACGTATGTGCCCAGTGGGAAAGCCCTGTTAAAGAGACAGGGGACAGACAGACAGACAGACAGACAGACAGACAGACAGACAGACAGACAGACAGACAGACAGACAGACAGACAGACAGATAGACAGACAGACAGATAGAGAAAGATACACACTACATGACCAAAAGTATGTGGACACCAGCTCGTCAAACATCTTATTGTTGGTCCCCCCTTTGCTGCTATAACAGCCTCCACTCTTCTGGGAAGGCTTTCCACTAGATGTTGGAACATTGCTGTGGGGACTTGCTCCCATTCAGCCACAAGAGCATTAGTGATGTCGGGCACTGATGTTTGGAGATTAGATCTGGCTCACAGTCGGCGTTCAAATTCATCACAAAGGTGTTCGATGGGGTTGAGGTCAGGACTCTGTGCAGGCCAGTCAAGTACTTCCACACTGATCTCGACAAACCATTTCTGTATGGACCTTGCTTTGTGCACGGACAGAGAGACTGGAGGTTTTACTTACCCAAAGCAGGGTCAGCACACTCCTTGTACTGCTCTGGGGTGCAGTAAGGGGCATCTCCTGAGGAAAACATGACACAGACAGAACACAAGATCCTGTCATTACAACTCCTCTTTCCCTCTTCATTTATTTAATCTGTCTTATCTTCCAAGAGAGAACTTCTCCCAACATGTTTATCTAATCTCCTCATTTAATTATTGATTTCATTAACACTGGTTTCCTTTCATGTTCTCTAGATTGCACAAGCTCTTCTATCAGTTAAAGACACGCAACAACCTGATGTCCTAGATACAGTGATTTAGCTCCCTCCTGTCGTAGAATTATTACTATTCACATCCTGTTCAAATTCAGTAGATGACAGCGGCAGGTCTGGAGTGATGACAATTAATGAATGAGATCATAACAGAAGCTACAGAGGAGGGCAATGCCCCAAACGGCACCCTATTCCCTATATAGTGCACTATTTTTGACCAGAGCCCTAGTCAAAGGTCCTGCCCTGTATAGGGAAAAGGGTGCCACTTGGGACACAGTGGAGGAGGGTGCTTCACTGTGCAGATGACTGATTGATACTCTGGGGTAAAATGTCTTTCATAGGACACAGAATAACTACTGAGAGACACTGCTACTTCTAACAAGCACCAATTACAGGTGTTTGTTATAGGAACTTTTCAGAATAAAAGCTAGATTCCAGACTAGGCTGACAACAATAGGTTTTATAGGAATGAATCATAATAAAAACTAGATTTGACAATTAGATCTAATCACGAAATAAGTAGAACAGATATTATATTGTATCTCTGGCCTTAACACTGATTAGGCTGACAAACACTGGCATAGCAATTTATTTATTTTTTATTTTTTATTATTTAACTTTTATTTAACTAGGCAAGTCAGTAAAGAAAAAAATATTATTTAAAATGACGGCCTACCAAAAGGCAAAAGACCTCCTGCGGGGACGGGGGCTGGGATTAAAAATAAAAATAAATAAAATATCAATATAGGACCAAACACACATCACGACAAGAGAGACTGTGAGGGTTTGGCTGTGGTTAGACCTTACCCCCTTCTAAATAAGGGAGTGGTAGGACCACAGCCGAGCCCTCACACCCTAACTAGAGGAAGCAATGATCCTCAATCAGAGACAGCTGTACAGGGTTGTCTCTGATTGGGGATGGTATTTAGGCACCACACACATCCACCTGTGTGTGGGTCATTGTATATTCCTCACGTCACAGTAAGTGTGTGTGTAAGTGTGTGTGTAAGTGTGTGTGTAAGTGTGTGTGTAAGTGTGTGTGTAAGTGTGTGTGTAAGTGTGTGTGTAAGTGTGTGTGTAAGTGTGTGTGTAAGTGTGTGTGTAAGTGTGTGTGTAAGTGTGTGTGTAAGTGTGTGTGTAAGTGTGTGTAAGTGTGTGTAAGTGTGTTTCATGAATTGCCTCTTGTTTATATAGTTCGTAACATTTGTTGTTTTATCGTTTAATAAACAATGTCGAACTATCGCTGCGCTTCTCCTTGGTCTCTCTCTACACCCACTCGTGACAGAGACAACACTACATAAAGAGAGACCTTAGACAACAACATAGCAAGGCAGCAACACATGACAACACAGCATGGTAGCAACGTAACATGACAACAACATGGTAGCAACACAACATGGTAGCAGCACAAAACATGGTACAAACATTATTGGGCACAGACAACAGCACAAAGGACTAGAAGGTAGAGATGACAATAAATCACGCAAAGCAGCCACAACTGTCAGTAAGAGTATCCATCACTGAGTCTTTGAATCAAGCGATTGAGATAAAACTGTCCAGTTTGAGTGTTTGTTGCAGCTCGTTCCAGTTGCTAGCTGCAGCAAACTGAAAAGACGAGCGACCCAGGGATGTGTGTGCTTTGGGGACCTTTAACAGAATGTGACTGGCAGAACGGGTGTTGAATGTGGAGGATGAGGGCTGCAGTAGATTTCTCAGATAAGAGGGTTTTATAAATAAGCACCAACCAATGGGTCTTGTGACGGGTATAAAGAGATGACCAGTTTACAGAGGAGTATAGGATGCAGTGATGTGTCCTATAAGGAACATTCCCTATAGTGTCAGTGACAGAGAGGATGACGGAGTCATGGTTCCCTATAGTGTCAGTGACCGATAGGATAACTGAGTCATGGTTCCCTATAGCGTCAGTGACAGAGAAGATAACTGAGTCATGGTTCCCTATAGTGTCAGTGATAGAGAAGATAACTGAGTCATGGTTCCCTATAGTGTCAGTGATAGAGAGGATGACTCAGCACTTGGCAGGCTACATTTTCTAGGGGCCTCTCTGCCTCAAGGGCATAAATTAATGTAAGTTTAGGTAAGAAATGTGATTGGTTAAGTTTAAAGTTAGTGGTTGGGGTGGGATTTGAACCAGCAACCTTGTGTATGGCAACTCGCTCTCTATGTTGAGATTTTTTGGAAAACTCCACTGAGCCAGGACCTTTCTGAGGCATGTGTACCAGTTGTTATTCTACAGGTATTGTGTGTGTATGTGTAAATGTGTATGTGTAAATGAGAGAGAAACCTTTCTCTGGGTTTATCCAACTCATCATCTGTTTCAAACCTGTAATGACTCCTTCTGTAAATAGCCCACACTACTACCTCATCCCCATATTTATTTTTGTTTATTTTCATTAATCTTGCACTCCAGTATCTCTATTTGCACATCATAATTTGCACATCCTTCATTCCTGTGTTAATGATGATAATTCTGTAATTTATTTCACCACTATAGTCTATTTATTGTCCTACCTCCTAACCTTACTGCATTTTTGCACTACATTTTGCACTCTGTATATAGATTTTCTATTGTGTTTTTGACTGCTTGTTTAATGTGTAACTCTGTGTTGTTTTTTGTCGCACTGCTTTGCTTTGTCTTGGCCAGGTCGCAGTTGCAAATGAGAACTTGTTCTCAACTGACCTACCTGGTTAAATAAAGGTGAAAAAAAAAAAAAAAAAAAAAAACTATGTACAGACTCAGTGAGCATAGCCTTGCTATTGAGAAAGGCCGACCGTAGGCAGACCTGGCTCTCAAGAGAAGACAGGCTATGTGCACACTGCCCACAAAATGAGGTGGAAACTGAGCTGCACTTCCTAACCTCCTGCCAAATGTATGACCATATTAGAGACACATATTTCCCTCAGATTACACAGATCCACAAAGAATTCGAAAACAAACCCAATTTTGATAAACTCCCACCATATCTACTGGGTGAAATACCACAGTGTTCATCACAGCAGCAAGATGTGTGACCTGTTGCCACAAGAAAAGGGCAACCAGTGAAGAACAAACACCATTATAAATACAACCCATATTTATGTTTATTTATTTTCCCTTTTGTACTTTAACTATTGGCACATAATATGACATTTGAAATGTCTTTATTCTGTTGTAATGTTTACTGTTAATTTTTTATTGTTTATTTAAGTTTTGTTTATTATCTATTTCACTTGCTTTGGCAATGTTAACATATGTTTCCCATGCCAATTAAATTGAGAGAGAGAGAGAGGCTCCTACCAGGCATGTGCACCATGCGGCAATTACAGTTCTCCACCAGGTAGCGTGTCTCACAGTCGATACGGCAGGCTGTGAGGCTGTAGGAGCTGAAGAAGTCAGAGTCCATGGGAGTGGACTTGCAATCACCCCATGGAGGAGGCAGGTACGTCAGCTACACAGAGAGAGAGAAAGAGAGAGAGAGATCAGAAGAAGAGTCAATGGGGGAGAAAGGAACGTTAGCTATAGAGGACAGACAGAGAGATGGAAGGACATACATACTGTGAACCTATACTGTTATAGAGGAGAGATGTATGTCTGTTTCTCTGTGTGTGTGGTTGTGTGTGATTGTGTCGCTCTGTGTGTGTGTGTGTGTGTGTGTGTGTGTGTGTGTGTGTGTGTTTGTGTATGTTTGTGTCGCTCTCTGTGTTTGTGTGTATGTTTGTGTCACTCTCTGTGTGTGTGTCTGCAACATGTACCAAACCGTGCATCACTGAGTGATACCAACACATTAGCTAAACAAATAGACCCTTATACAACATGGTTCAGAGAGGGGATTACTGAGTGTGCCAATACATGTTCACACACACATCCTGTCCCATCTCTCCTCCAAAATCAAATTACAAAACTATAATGATTTCTCTATTTGCTGTTTCAGATGAGAGGATTCATAGTCGTGTGAAGCCAGAAGAAAATATAATGAAATTAAACAGTGCTGCTGGTCACAATGGGCTGAGCAGCACATGGGTGTCCCAAATGGCACCGTCTTCCCAATATAGTATACTACTTTTGACCAGGGACCATAGGGTGTAGGGAATGGGGTGCCATTTGGGACCCAAAACTAGCTTTCTCTGGGTTTATCCAACTCATCATCTGTTTCAAACCTGTCTGAAGATCCAGCCGTCTGAATAATGATTTCACCATGCTTGGTAGTGAATAGGTGGCTCCCTATTCACTGCCAAGCCATTTTCACAGCACTATTCACCCAACCCAAGCCACCCACATCCATTATACCTTTGGAAAGCGTTTGTGGAGGCTTTATTCTGTGGGAGTCTTTGTGCGTTTGCAACTGTCTGTAAAAGCCTTTAGGCTTTTTAACAGAAACCACCACCTCAGTAAAAAGATAAACAAATTGTTATGTTGTTTAGTTTTCAACCGGAGTTCCTCTAATTGAAGGTTACTGGCTAATTTTCTGAGGCTGAAGTGAGTATTCATGTTTTATAGGCTTTAGTGTGTGTCTCTCTCTCTCTCTCTCTCTTTCTCTTTCTCTTTCTGTGTGTGTGTGTGTGTGTCTCTGTAGAACAAAGAGAAAGATCTGAAAGATTCTCTTTATAGTTTTTTTTTTACCTTTTATTTAACTAGGCAAGTCAGTTAAGAACAGATTCTTATTTACAATGACGGCCTACACCGATCAATCTCGGACGACACTGGGCCAATTGTGTGCCGCCCTATGGGACTCCCAATCACGGCCGGTTGTGATACAGTCTGGATTCAAACCAGGTTGTCTGTAATGACTCCTCTAGCACTGAGATGCAGTGTCTTTAACCACAGTGCCACTTGGGAGCCCCTCTTTCATAAATGGTAGAAAACATTCCGGATTCTCTTCATTAGAAGTACAGTAGAAGCTTATAATGATTAAAGGACAAAAAGCGGTTGTGATTGTGTTTTTGAAATAAAGATAGACATGGTTTTATAAAGGTAGTGGTAACACTTCATTCAGTACAGAAATCTGCAGGTGGCTTAACTTACTCTGTCCATTTCTTTTTGGGACAAGCTATGTTTTCAAAACGATAATTTTTACATGGATTCTGATTATTTCCAGGGATACACAACATCCTGAAATATATGTAGATATATTTTTTTGAAATAATTGTCAGGCTCTGGCCATAAAGAAGCCTTTTGCTTCTCTATGTAGCCATGGTCAGAGTCTGACAGTTCTAGGTTTCTATTTCTGTGTGGTGTTTTGTGTTGGATCCCTAATTAGAGGCAGCTGCTATGCATTGTCTCTAATTAGGGATCCTACATATGTTTGTATGTTCTACACCTAGGTGTGGTTCATTGTATTCAATGTTGTTGATGTAAGTAGTGTTCACGTTTGTTATACGTTGTTGTTTTGGATAGTTCACCTTGAGTATATTTAATATAATTAAAGTATGTCGAACTATCACTGCGCTGCGCCTTGGTCTATCCATACACGCATTCGTGACAATAATACTATATTTCCATTGACGGAGTGGCTCAACTCACACATTCTAAATAATAAAATCCTTATTTTAAAGGCCCAGTGCAGTAAAATACATGATTTTCCTGCGTTTTACAGTGGATTCGGAAAGTATTCAGACCAATTTTCGCTTTGTCATTAAGGGGTATTGTGTGTAGATTGATAAGGAACAACAATTACAGTATGTCATCATTTTAGAATAAGGCTGTAACGTAACAAAATGTGGAAAAGGTCAAGGGGTCTGAATCCTTTCCAAATGCACTGTATTGCATTAGATTAATGAAAGCTGTGACAGAACCTCCCTCTAACACTGGCAGAGTGTATGTGTGTGCATGTTAGTGTGGGTTTGTGTGGGTGTCAGTGTGTGTTCAGTACAGGTCTAATCAGGCTGCAGTGTGATTATGCATGCTGATGATGATGTGGCTGCAGACCACGGGTCTCTCTCTCTCTCTCTCTCTCTTTCGGACACACACCAAGACATAAGTGGCCTTGGCAGGATCAATAATATGAACATCATCATACGTATGTTCGTATTCACTCATACGTACACACACGCTAGCACACAAGCTCTATACACACACGTACATTGTAATATTCTTATACGGCAATATTTTGTGTTGTAGATATGTAGTGGTGTCCATAATAAACCCCAGGAAGAGTAGCTGCTGCCTTGGCAGGAACTAATGACGATCCAAAATAAACCCCAGGAAGAGTGAGCTGCTGCTACAGGAACTAATGGGGATCCATAATAAATAATAAATACTATATTCTGTGACCCAGAGAGAGTATAATTTCACTCGGTCTGATTTGATATACATGATGAGAGGGTAGGGATGTATGGGTACCAGGGCTTGGAACCGAAAATGCCTGCCATTTGAAAACCTTTGCTAGTGTGTGTACAAGTGGCGGTTACCAGCCCCTTCCCTCTCCGATGTTAGAAGAGTGATTCAAAAGAGTGAGAGATTTTTAATTAGAGAAGAATGGATTCACTTTTTCAATTAAACTTTTTGGGATCCCAATTAGTCGACAGCTAATCTTAATGGGGTCCGACACATAATGAAAAATACATTACAGACAAACAATTGACATACATTTAAAAACATGAACATGTAGTGTTGCCATAGATTTACTGTAACTAGGCCACTCAGGAACAATCAATGTCATCTTGGTAAACAAATTTGGCCTTGTGTTTTAGGTTATTGTCCTGCTGTAAGGTGAATTTGTCTCTCAGTGTCTGTTGGAAAGCAGACTGAACCAGATTTTCTTCTAGGATCTTGCCTGTGTTTAGCTCTATTCCACCACCATGCTTGAAAATATGAAGCGTGGTACTCAGTGATGTGTTGTGTTGGATTTTCCCCAAACATAACGCTTTGTATTCAGGACATAAAGTACATTTCTTTGTCAAATGTTTTGTAGTTGTACTTTAGTGCCTTACTGCAAACAGGAAACATGTTTTGGAATATTTGTGTTCTGTACAGGCTTCCTTCTTTTCACTGGAACGGAACTAAATAAAGTGTTTCTGTTCACAACTAAACAATTAAGATAATAATAATTAAGGTTCCAACCCCTGATGCGTACATATCGTATGGAATTATTCAGAGGTGGGTTCTCTTCTCTCATAGAGAGAGAAAGAGAGCATGGCAGCACTGATACAAAAAGTGTGGTTTCCACCAAGCCACTGATGAGAGTCCCGTAATGTAACATGCATCGGGAAAAGGAAATGAGAGGTCAGAGTCTGTTGAAGGTGAAACTGACTGACTAGGTCTCAGAATGACCTTGTCCTGCTTTCAACAGGAACACGGCTTTCGGTAATAAATATAATGCCAGTTGAGTAGCTGAAAACACACTGACGTATTTCAGATGAGATCATCATGAATCATGAACAACAATACAACCTCCCACTGTCAGGTCCTGAACTCTATGTGTATTTGTGTTTGGTCCCCAATAAGAGGCAGCTGCTATGTGTTGTCTCTAATTGGGGACCCTATTTAAGTTGCCCTCTTTCCCACCTGCATTGTGGGATATTGTTGTGTTATTGTGCTTGTGAGCCTAACACACACATTACAGTTGTGTTTGCTCCTTTTCTTGTTTACATAGTCAAATAAAGTATGACTACCTTCCTCAGCGCTGTGCCTTGGTCCATTCATACACACGTTCGTGACACCCACTTACCGACATCAACATCAACAATATCAACAACCATTATTTGTTTTGACCAATGTTGTGCCCTCCCTCCCTGTAGCAAGCCTACACTGGGAAGAGCCAATAAAGGCTGTGTTGATTGATTGATTGATTGATTGACACCCTACCCGTTGTTCCTGACAAGATACAAAGGTCTGGAAGCCTGGTGCCACTCCAAAGCCCAGCTGGTCAATGAAGGGTGGCTCATCCTGGGTGTGGATCTGGACCTTGATGCCTGCCTCAAATGACGTCTCATCTGGAGAGAAGTAGGGAAAGACAAGAAACATGAATCCCCAAAAATGTAGTCAGAAACAAGAGCATGTTCAGTGTAAAATGATGCACCAGGTATTACTCAGTCTGATTTCATTCAACTGGAAAGTGAAAAAAACAGAAAATCTGATCACTATTAGGAATCAGAGGAACAGATGAATGTCTTAATAATTTATACTCTACCATTGATGTTCCTACTGAAATGGAGTAGCCTACTCCCTATCCATTCCTATCCATCCCTATCCATCCCCTATCTATCCCTATCCATTCCTATCCATCCCCTAGTCATCCCTATCCATCCCCTATCTATCCCCTAGTCATCCCTATCCATCCCCTAGTCATCCCTATCCATCCCCTAGTCATCCCCTATTCATCCCCTACAGATCCATCCCCTATAGATCCCCTATCCATCCCCTATCACCATCCCTAACGATCATCCCCTATTACCATCCCTAACCATCCCCTATCATCATCCCCTATCCATCCCCTATCACCATCCCCTATTATCATCCCCTATTACCATCCCCTATCACCATCCCCTATCACCATCCCTAACCATCCTCTAGCATCATCCTCTATCCATTCCTATCCATCCCCTATCCATCGATATCCATCCCCTATCCATTCCTATCCATCCCCTAGCCCAGACGTTCTCAAACTGTCGTACGTGTACCACTGGTGGTACACGGAACACCCGCTAGTGGTACGTGGGATACCCTCTGATGGAACGCCATATGACTCTGGAATTTTGTTGTCTGCACCAAACAATTTGAAAATAATACAAATTACTATTTAAATCTAAAAAGACAAATACTTTATTTTCTATAATAAATAAAATTCAGTTTTTGCGACTAACGTGTAGCCCACATACTAAAATGTTTTTGCGACTAACGTGTAGCCCACATACTAAAATGTTTTTGCGACTAACGTGTAGCCCAGGTACTAACTTTAGAAATTCTGGCGCAAATAGGCTACTCTACTGTACTGGGGTGCTGATTCTGCTCCCAAGCAATGATCAACTGTTTAGCTCCACATTTGCTAACTGTACAAACAGGCTAATGTTTGAAAATGAATATGCAAAAATCTAATACTATGTCATGGCTGAAAGGACCAGATGCCAAAAGGTCTGATGCCGGCTCTGATATATCAGTTACAACTTCTGAAAATGAGGATGATGATCGAGCACAAGGCGCTACAATTCGGATTACCTCAGTTTGGGATTTACTGTCACCGGGTCAGAGGAAAAACCGAGTCCACAGTGTGTTGTGTGCTGTGATATTCTCAGCAACGAGAGCATTCACCCTTCAAGGACAAGCCCATTGAATTCCTTCAAAGAAATCTTCAAGATTTGAAGCAGCGCAAGTCCACCATAAGTAACAATTCTACTCCACTTACCAGAGCGCAAGAAGCATCTTACCATGCTAGCCTTCGGATTGCTAAAGCGTGTATGCCCCACACTATTGGTGAAGACCTTTGTTTACCACTGGCAAAAGACCTGACGCATATTATCTGTGGCGAGAAAGCTGCAAAACAGCTTGATCTGGTGCCCCTTTCGAATGATACAGTCACTCGCAGAGTAGTTGATTTTGCAGCTGTCACGGTGCGTAGTATTCAAAGGACGATAAACGGAGCGCTGGTGAAGTGTCATTCTTTTTATTTAATGAGATGTTCTCACGAAGCATTTAAAATAAAAAGAGAGTATTCCAATAACCACGGTGACTTACATGAGTACTGGCAGTGCAGTCAAACAAAGCAAACAAATAATGATCCACGCACAGGTGGATGTGGAGGACATCTAAACACTCTCCCCAATCAGAGACAACTCTAGACAGCTGTCTCTGATTGGGGATCATTAATCCTCCCTCACTGATGTGAGGACTGGGTTGTGGCTCAACCACTCCCCTTGATGGGAGTATGCGGCTTCACCACTACCCAGCCCTTACAGCAGCGGATGTCAAAAGTACCCTCATAGAGCACATAAAAATGAGCAGGTGCTTTTTACTGCAATTAGACAAGAGTACTGATGTTGCTGATTTGGCAAATGTGCTCGTTTATGTTAGATACGAGTTTGACGGCAAGTCCCATGAAGATTTTTCTGTAAGCCGCTAGCAACAAGAACAACAGGAGAGCATATATTTCAACTTCTGAATGAATTTATCAAAGAGAATGGTATCAACTGGAAAAAATGTGTTGCTGTTTGTACAGATGGTGCCAAGGCAATGTCAGGTCGTCACAGCGGTATCATTGCGCGGATCAAAGAGGTTGCCCCTGATATGAAGTGGACACACTGTAGCATCCATCGAGAGGCGCTCGCAATCAAAAAAATGCCTGAGGATTTAAAATCTGTGTTAGACTCAGCTGTCTAAGTTGTGAATTTTATCAAGGCTCGACCACTGAATTCACATCTGTTCAGTGTGTTCTGTAATGAAATGGGCAGTGAACATGTGCAGCTTTTGTTACATACAGAAGTGAGATGGTTATCAAGGGGAAAAGTGCTCACAAGGCTCTATGAACTGCATTCTGAGGTGCAGATGTTCTTGCACCAACAACAAACTCCCTTTGCAAGTCTATTTGATGATCAAGTATGGCTGGCAAAATTAGCCTACCTGGCGTTTGAAAGAGCTGAACATGGGACTGCAGGGGCTCTCTTTAACAGTTTTTGAGGTGTGTGATAAGATCACTGCTATGAAGAAAAAGCTGCAGCTTTTTGTAATTAAAGTCAAGCCAAGAGACGTTTCTGCTTTCTCAACCTTGGAGAACCATCTGCACATATTCAATATGACCCTTGATGCTGCAGTTTAAGATGTGATAGTTGTGCATCTCTTGTCACTGGACAGTTCTCAGAATACCACACCAAAGGCCACACCAAAGTGGATCAGGAACCCCTTTACTGTTGATGTCCAAGCAATACCTGGGGATCTGACCTGTGCTCAACAGGAAAAGCTAGTTGAGTTATCCTCTGATGAGACTCTGATGTCAGAATTTAAACGACTGTCATTGTCGAATTTCTGGATCCAGAAACAGTGTGAATACCCTGCCCTCTCATTAAAGGCTGTGCAGTTTTTGATTGATAGGGGATGGATAGGGGATGAATAGGGGATGGATAGGGGATGGATAAGGATGAATAGGGGATGGATAGGGGATGGATAAGGATGAATACGGGATGGATAGGGGATGGATAGGGAATAGATAGGGGATGGATAGGGATGACTAGGGGATGGATAGGGAATAGATAGGGGATGGATAGGGATGACTAGGGGATGGATAGAGGATGGATAGGGGATGGATAGGGATGAATAGGGATGAATAGGGGATGGATAAGGATGACTAGGGGATAGATAGGGATGGGGATTTATCCACATTTTGTTACGTTACAGCCTTATTCTAAAATGTGTTACATAGTAATCACTGCCAAAGGTACTACAACAAAGTACTGCTTAAAAGGTCTGAATACTTCAGTAAATAACATATTTCTGTTTTTTATTTTTAATACATTTGCAAAACATTTTTTTTTATTGCTTTGTCATTATGGAGTATTGTGTGTAAATTGATGAGAAAAAATATTTATTTAAACCATTTTAATAAGGCTGTAACGTGAGCAGATGGGGGGCTGTGATAGTGAGACCATGCACTGCATGCAAACGCACACAAGCATACATGCACACACACACACACACACACACACACACACACACACACACACACACACACACACACACACACACACACACACACACACACACACACACACACACACACACACACACACACTCTCTCTTTTCAATAACAGCACAGGGGACATGACTGGAATGCAGTGTGAGACCTCTGATAAAGAAGAGAGTATCAGATATACAGTACCTATCAAAAGTATGTACACAACTACTCATTCAAGGGCTTTTCTTTATTTTTACTATTTTCTACATTGTAGAATAATAGTGAAGACATCAAAACTATGAAATAACACATATGGAATCATGTAGAAACAAATACAATTATATTTTATAATTGAGATTCTTCAAAGTAGCCACAATCAGTTGTGTTGTGACAAGGTAGGGGTGGAATACAGAAGAAAGCCTTATTTGGTAAAAGACAAATCCATATTATGGCAAGAACAGCTCAAATAAGCAAAGAGAAACGACAGTCCATCATTACTTTAAGACATGAAGGTATCTGTCTTTTTTGTATTTTCGTTCTGGCATTTTGCACCTACCCTATGTTTTGTTGTAACAGCTTGACAAAGAAATTTCCCCTGGGGGATCAATAAAGTTTCTATCTATCTATCTATCTATCTATCTATCTATCTATCTATCTATCTATCTATCTATCTATCTATCTATCTATCTATCTATCTATCTATCTATCTATCTATCTATCTATCTATCTATCTATCTATCTATCTATCTATCTATCTATCTATCTATCTATCTATCTATCTATCTATCTATCTATCTATCTATCTATCAATCCAGAACAAGTGCAGTCACAAAAATCATCAAGCGCTATGGTGAAACAGGCTCTTGAGCAAGTAGGAGAGTGATGGAGTGCTGCATCAGATGACCTGGGATAAGTTGGACCCCAGAATGAAGGAAAAGCAGCCAACTAGTGCTCAGCATATGTGGGAACTCCTTCAAGACTGAAAAGCTTTCCTGTCACACCAGCCTTTGCTTTGGCTCCCCCTCCTGTCCAGCTCAGGCGTTCGGCGTAACTGACCTTCTAGCTGCTCTAGCTGCTGCCGAACATGCTGCTGGCAAACGCCCTTCACTCATCAACCCCGGATTTGTCTTGTCATCATTACACACACCTGGTTCCAATCCCCACTCTATCACTGTAGATATACTCTGTCATTTGTCTTTGTCGGTCATTGTAAATGTTGCTTGTTTTCCTGAGAGGAATCTCTCCTACTATTTCCTGAGTACTTTATATTTTGCACTGTGGGTTTCGTCCCGCTTTAAGCTATGGTGCTTTAATAAATTCAGTAATTCTAAACCTGCGACTGCCTCCTGCCTCCTGCCTCCTCTTCTCTACACCTGTGACGTCCTCATGAAGCTGGTTGAGAGAATGCCAAGAGTGTGCAAAGCTGTCATCAAGGCAAAGTGTGGCTACTTTGAAGAATCTCAAATATAAAATATACTTGTTTGGTTTCTACATGATTCCACATGTGTTATTTCATAGTTTTGATGTCTTCACTATTATTCTAAAATAATTATTCAAGGGTTTATTCAAAAACCCTTGAATGAGTAGGCGTGTCCAAACATTTGACTGGTACTGTATATTACCAGTAAGTCACTGCTCTTCTTGAGAAGGGAAATGGAGACTTGTTGAAGAGGGATACGGAAACGTGTGTAATTGCTAAGGGTACACACCAGGGCCTTGAGTTGAGCAAGGCACATAATCAGAACCTAGTGCTGGATGGAAGGATCTTCCTTTCACTGCTATCTGTCACCGTTACATTGTTTAAAATGGCATATTTGGCATCAATATTGGAATGAAGAATCAACGAAGAAATGCAAAGCACTACTGTATGTGTGTGTTCAATTCCACATATTCACTCTGGGAACTTTTGAAGCCTTTGACATAAAGCTACAATATGAAATGACTATTGAACAGATTCCTAGATTGTCCCTTTGAGGAAGAGTGAAAGGTCTTTCCACACAGACACTACGTCTGCATACTGTAGCAAAGATTGATTTTCATCTGATTACTGCCATATTCATTATTTTGATTAATGCAGAAACTAAGCATTACCGACAAGAGATACAATTAAATGACAATAAAGAAGCATTTGATAAATCGACACCAATCCGTCCTGATCTACAAGAGTCGATAATGTACCGTTTTCACTAACTGTGGTCCAGCTGTGTCGAGTATGAATTTCCAAACAGAGCTAGATTCATAGTTGGTGAAGAGGAACACTGAAGATTCTGATCTTCTGATCTGATTCTGATCTCTCTCCAAGGATATTATCTGTCTTCTGGAAAGATCAAAGAGAGAGTTTTTTGAGTGCTTGTTTTTATTTTAAAACAGATTAATTAAGTTGATCTGAAACTGAGAGTTTGGAAATAAATTCTACATGGACTAGCTTGCTTGTCTGTCTGTCTGTCTTCCTTTGCAAGTAGCTAATGTTTGTTCTCTGTTGACTCTTTTGAAGTGGTTTCATATTTACAAACATTGCCTGTTTGACATACTTGACTTGGATAAATTACTTTTTAGGTGAAGGTTTTTTGTGGTATGACGACAGATACTTTCCTGACACTACTAGTCCCTCTTCCTCCTTACGCCATCCTGAAGATCTGTAAGGATGGCATGATTGACCCTCCATTCCTCCCTACCTCTCGCCCTCCCTCCCTCCCCCTTCCTCACAACCTCCATCCCTCATCCCTTCATACTTCTCTCCATCCTTCCACCCCGCCATCCCTCATCCCGTCATACTTCTCTCCATCCATCCACCACTCATCCGTCATACTTCTCTCCATCCCTTCACCCATCCATCACTCATCCCGTCATACTTCTCTCCATCCCTCCACCCATCCATCACTCATCCCGTCATACTTCTCACCATCTCTCCACGCCTCCATCCCTCGTCCCTCATCCCTTCATATTTCTCTCCCTCCCTCCCTCCCTCCCTCCCTCCCTCCCTCCCTCCTCACCTGTTTCTCCCCAGACTGGCAGGTATTCATCTTGTTGGATATCCAACATCAGCTCCAGTCCGTTCCCCATCCCCCCCTTCATGGTCACCAGCAGCGGGCGGTTATCTTGGCCAGAGTTGAACGTGTAGCACTTCCCATAACGGGTGAAGATCTGAAACAACAAGAACAAGACAAAGGGGTTTCAATGAGTGGCAGCAATATAATGAAGAACTAAGCAATGTCTGTGTCTCAAATGGCAACCAATTTCCAATAAAGGGCACTACTTTTGACCAGAGACACAAGGTACCCTATTCCCTGTATAGTAGGGTTGAAATTGCCAGGGACCTCACGATACGATATTATCAGGGGGGTTGGAATTGCTTACTTAGGTCCCAATACGATATGTATTGTGATTCTCACAATTCTATATGTATTGCAATTCGATACTGTGATTTTATTGCGATTTGATGTTTCAAACAAGTGCTGAAAACATGTTGGCTCACTATTTAAAAAGAAGATGGAGAACAAGCTATAGGATGAAAAAATAGTTTTGGTGCAGGTACAGCTGACTAGCTCTAGCTAACGCTACCTACAGTAGCAAATCGATATTTGGAGTCAAATATCGATAAAATATTGTCCAAAAATAATATTGCGATATGTAACTGCGTCAATTTTGTTCCCCCATCACGAATGTATAGAACACACTGTAGGTTATAGTATTGTACTGAGGAATAGCCTGCATGCCATTTAGGAATTATAAAATGTTGGGCTGTTCAGCCCACTGAACCCTTGGGGACTAATACATGAGTCTCTGTGTAGAGTAAACGTTATCTACCGGAGAACAGCGACTTCACAACAACAACAACACAAGGGTAGACAACAACACCAAACTGTGGCAACAGCATCTCTGCTAAGATCATTGCTCCAACGTTTTGATCCCAACACACAAAGAGACTCATCCTAAATATGCTATCATTAATGCCTTCTAGTTCATGTAAGAGAGCACACACACTGAAAGCCCAGAGGTCCGCTTGTGTAGAATCATTAGCTGGTTCAGGGACCATGTTACAGTTGGCCAGCCAACAGTGGAAGCAACACAACCTGGTGGGTAGGCTGCCTCAGACATGACGGGTAGTGAACTAATGGAGGTGTAATCACATTAAAGACATCAGGAAAGGGAAACCGCAGGGCCAAGCTCCAACATCGAATGTTCCTCTAACTGTGTCAAGGAACCTGATTAAATGTGCGTTCCGAATGGTACCCTATTCCCTACATAGTACTATATAAGGAATATGGTGCCATTTGGGACACATCCCAAGGCTCTCAGAAAGCTAAGAGCATCAAAGTAGTAGAACTACTTATTTATCTGTTGTATGTAAAGAATGTTGTCTCTTATGGATGACATCTTATAGTGGCATATGATTGAGATAAATATCCATGTCTTGCATGTATTAATTCTTTCTTTCTGAAAATCTGAACAAGAAAAAACCCAATCTGAACAAGAAAAAACCCACTTTACACAGTGGCCTAAGATATTGGCACTGACACCCCTCAAGAGACACACGTATCAACATTTAATGAAATGCCCCCTGCAATATGCCATCCCATACCACTCCAGAACTGGTGGTATGGACTGACTCCAGACCTGGTGGTATGGGGTGACTCCAGACCCAGTGGTGAGGGGTGACTCCAGAACTGGTGGTATGGGGTGACTCCAGACCCAGTGGTGAGGGGTGACTCCAGAACTGGTGGTATGGGGTGACTCCAGACCCAGTGGTGAGGGGTGACTCCAGAACTGGTGGTATGGGCTGACTCCATACCCAGTGGTGAGGGGTGACTCCAGAACTGGTGGTATGGTCTGACTCCAGTCCTGGTTGTTGTCCAGTTCTGGTGACTCTTTTCACCAGACAGGCAGACATATTTTTCTTCCTGCTAATCACTAGAAGCCGTTAATGCTTTGTCTGCAGCTGAAAGGGAACAGAACGATATACTGCTGCCACTAAAATGTTCATGTGGAATACTCTTTGAGGTTGGTCAGAAATCAGGAAGAGCTGCAGTTGTATAAGACACTTTTAATTAAGAGCTCAGCCAGAGAGAAAATTACAGAGAGAGAATGAAGGAGAGAGAGAGAGTGAAGGAGGGAGAGAGTGAAGGAATGAGAGATTGAAGGAGAGAGAGTGAAGGAGTGAGAGAGTAAAGGAGGGATAGAGTGAAGGAGTGAGAGTGAAGGAGTGAGAGAGTGAAGGAGTGAGAGAGTGAATGAGAGAGAGTGAAGGAGGGAGAGTGAAGGAGAGAGAGTGAAGGAGAGAGAGAGTGAAGGAGACAGGGTGAATGAGAGAGAGTGAAGGAGAGAGAGTGAAGGAGACAGGGTGAATAAGAGAGAGTGAAGGAGCGAGAGAGAGTGAAAGGGACAGGGTGAATGAGTGAGAGAGTGAAGGAGAGAGTGAAGGAGAGAGAGTGTGAAGGAGAGAGAGAGTGAAGGATAGAGAGTGAGGCGAGAGAGTGAAGGAGTGAGAGAGTGAAGGAGTGAGAGTGAAGGAGTGAGAGAGTGAAGGAGAGAGCATGAAGGGGTGAGAGCATTAAGGACAGAGAGAGTGAAGGAGGGAGAAAGTGAAGAGAGAGAGGGTGAAGGAGGGAGAAAGTGAAGGAGATAGAGAGTGAATGAGTGAGAGAGTGAAGGAGTGAGAGAGTGAAGGAGAGAGCGTGAAGGAGGGAGAGTGAAGGAGAGAGAGTAAAGGAAAGAGGGTGAAGGAATAAGAGAGTGAAGGAAAGAGTGAAGGAAGCGAGAGTGAAGGAGAGAGAGAGTGAAGGATAGAGAGTGAGGCGAGAGAGTGAAGGAGTGAGAGAGTGAAGGAGTGAGAGTGAAGGAGTGAGAGAGTGAAGGAGAGAGCATGAAGGGGTGAGAGCATTAAGGACAGAGAGAGTGAAGGAGGGAGAAAGTGAAGAGAGAGAGGGTGAAGGAGGGAGAAAGTGAAGGAGATAGAGAGTGAATGAGTGAGAGAGTGAAGGAGTGAGAGAGTGAAGGAGAGAGCGTGAAGGAGGGAGAGTGAAGGAGAGAGAGTAAAGGAAAGAGGGTGAAGGAATAAGAGAGTGAAGGAAAGAGTGAAGGAAGCGAGAGTGAAGGAGAGAGAGAGAGTGAAGGACTGACAGAAAGAAAGAACGAGTGAAGGAGTGAGAAAAAGAAGGCGTGAGAGCGTGAAGGAGTAAAGAAGTCAGAGAGAAAGAAATTGGAAATACAGACATTGTCATCCTTGGACCCACTGTTCAACCTCTCTTTCGTATCGTCTGAGATCCCTAGAGATTGGAAAGCTGCCGCGGTCATCCCCCTCTTCAAAGGGGGAGACACTCTAGACCCAAACTGTTATAGACCTATATCCATCCTGCCCTGCTTTTCTAAAGTCTTCGAAAGCCAAGTTAATAAACAGATAACTGACCACTTCGAATTCCACCATACCTTCTCTGCTATGCAATCTGGTTTCCGAGCTGGTCATGGGTGCACCTCAGCTACGCTCAAGGTACTGAACGATATCATAATCGCCATCGATAAAAGACAGTACTGTGCAGCCGTCTTCATCGACCTGGCCAAGGCTTTCGACTCTGTCAATCACCGCATCCTTATTGGCAGACTCAACAGCCTTGGTTTCTCAAGTGACTGCCTTGCCTGGTTCTCCAACTATTTCGCAGACAGAGTTCAGTGTGTCAAATCGGAGGGCCTGTTGTCCGATCCTCTGGCAGTTTCTATGGGGGTGCCACAGGGTTCAATTCTTGGGCCAACCCTTTTCTCTATATACATCAACGATGTCGCTCTCGCTGCTGGTGACTCTCTGATCCATCTCTACGCAGAGGACACCATTCTGTATACATCTGGCCCCTCTTTGGACACTGTTTACTAACCTTCAAACAAGCTTCAATGCCATACAACACTCCTTCCGTGGCCTCCAACTGCTCTTAAATACTAGTAAGACTAAATGCATGCTTTTCTATCGAACGCTGCCCGCACCTGCCCACCGGACTATCATCACTACTCTCGACGGGTCCGACTTAGAATACGTGGACACCTACAAATACCAAGGCGTCTGGTTAGACTGTAAACTCAACTTCCAGATTCACATCAACCATCTCCAATCCAAAATTAAATCCAGAATCGGCTTCCTATTTCGCAACAAAGCCTCCTTCACTCATGCTGCCAAACATGCCCTTGTAAAACTGACTATCCTACCGATCCTTGATTTCGGCGATGTCATTTACAAATTAGCCTCCAACACTCTGCTCAGCAAATTGGATGTAATCTATCACAGTGCCATCCGTTTTGTTACCAATGCCCCATATACTACCCACCACTGCGACCAAAGCCAACACCTCCTTTGGCCGCCATTCCTTCCAGTTCTCTGCTGCCAATGACTGGAACGAATTGCAAAAATCATTGAAGCTAGAGGTTCCTATCTCCCTCACTAACTTTAAGCATCAGCTGTCAAAGCTGCTTATCGATCACTGCACCTGTACATAGCCCTTCTGTAAATAGCCCACACTACTACCTCATCCCCATAATTTGCACATCCTTCATTCCTGTGTTAATGCTAATCTGTAATTTATATCACTACTATGGTCTATTTATTGTCCTACCTCCTAACCTTATTGTATTTTGCACTACATTTTGCACTCTGTATATAGATTTTCTATTGTGTTTTTGACTATGTTTGTTTACTGTGTAACTCTGTGTTGTTGTTTTTGTCGCACTGCTTTGCTTTGTCTTGGCCAGGTCGCAGTTGCAAATGAGAACTTGTTCTCAACTGACCTACCTGGTAAAATAAAAATAAAATAAAAAAATAGGTTAGAGAGAGCTGGTAGTCCCATCCACCAAACTACCAGGTGTGAAACAGGGAAGAGACTCAGGGGGTATGCTAATTTACTATAGAGCAGACCTAACCCACTCTGTTAAATTAGAGAAAACAGGAACATTTTACATCTGGATAGAAAATAATAAGGAAATTGTCTCAACAGAGAAAAATGTCCTCCTGTGTGCTACCTATATCCCCCCACTAGAATCCCCATACTTTAATGAAGACATCTTCTCCATCCTGTAGGGGAGATCAACCATTTCCAGGCCCAGGGACATGTACTAGTCTGTGGCGACCTAAATGCCAGAACTGGACAAGAACCTGACACCCTCAGCACACATGGAGACAAACACCTACCTGGAGGTGACAGCATTCCCTCCCCCATATCCCCCCTAGACACAACTACGACAACATTCCCTACAAATATGGGTCACAACTCCTGCAGCTCTGTCGCACGCTGGGTATGTACATAGTCAATAGCAGGCTTCGAGGGGACTCCTATGGTAGGTACACATATAGCTCATGTCTTGGCAGTAGTACTGTAGACTACTTTATCACTGACCTCAACCCAGAGTTCTTAGAGCATTCACAGTCAGTCCACTGACACCCCTATCATATCCCAGCAAAATCACACTCAACTTGAACAGAGATATTCTCAATCATGAGGCATCAAAGCAAAAGGAACTGAATAATACTGAGAAATGCAATAGATGGAAGGAAAGTAGTGTTGAAATCTACCAAAAAACAATTAGGCAACAACAAATTCAATCCCTTCTAGACAATTTCCGGGACAAAACATGTCACTGTAATAGTGAAGGTGTAAACTTGTCAGTAGAAAACCTAAACAGTATATTTGACCTTTCAGCTTCCCTATCAAATCTAAAAATGTCAAACAGAAAACAGAAGAAAATGAACAACAATGACAAATGGTTTGATGAAGAATGCAAAAACCTAAGAAAGAAATTGAGAAACCTAGTTAACCTGAGAGACCTAGGTAACCTGAGCCTACGCCTTCACTATGGTGAATCACTAAAACAATACAGAAATACACTACAGAAAAAGAAGGAAGAGCACGTCAGAAACAAGCTCAATGTAATTGAAGAATCCATAGACTCTAACCACTTCTGGGAAAATTGGAAAACACTAAACAAACAACAACACGAAGAGCTATCTTTCCAAAACGGAGATGTATGGGTGAACCACTTCTCCAATCATTTTGGCTCTATAACAAAGAACAAAGAGCAAATAAATATACAGTTGAAGTCGGAGGTTTACATACACTTAGGTTGAAGTCATTAAAACTCATTAAAACTCCACAGATTTTCAAGGGCTACCTTCAAATTATGTGCCTCTTTGCTCGACATCATGGGAAAATCAAAAGAAATCAGCCAAAACCTCAGAAAAAAAATTGTAGTGCTCCACTAGTCTGGTTCATCCTTAGGAGCAATTTCCAAACGCCTGAAGGTACCACGTTCATCTGTACAAACAATAGTACACAAGTATAAACACCATGGGACCACGCAGCTGTTATACTTCTCAGGAAGGAGACGCGTTCTGTCTCCTAGAGATGAACGTACTTTGGTGCGAAAAGTGCAAATCAAACCCAGAACAACAGACAAGGACCTTGTGAAGATGCTGGAGGAAACAGGTACAAGAGTATCTATATCCACAGTAAAACGAGTCGTATATCGACATAACCAGAAAGGCTGCTCAGCAAGGAAGAAGCCACTGCTCCAAAACCGCCATAGAAAAGCCAGACTAAGGTTTGCAACTGCACATGGGGACAAAGATCATACTTTTTGGAGAAATATCCTCTGGTCTGATGAAACAAAAATAAAACTCTTTGGCCATAATGACCATTGTTATGTTTGGAGGAAAAAGGGGGAGGCTTGCAAGCTGAAGAACACCATCCCTACCAAGAAGCACGGGGGTGGCAGCATCATGTTGTGGGGGTGCTTTGCTGCAAGAGGGACTGGTGCACTTCACAAAATAGATGGCATCATGAGGAAGGAAAATTATGTGGATATATTGAAGCAAAATCTCAAGACATCATTCAGGAAGTTAAAGCTTGGTCACAAATGGGTCTTCCAAATGGACAATGACCCCAATCATATTTCCAAAGTTGTGGCAAAATGGCTTAAGGACAACAAAGTCAAGGTATTGGAGTGGCCATCACAAAGCCCTGACCTCAATCCTATAGAAAATTTGTGGGCACAGCGTTTGCGAGCAAGGAGGCCTATACACCTGACTCAGTTACACCAGTTCTGTCAGGAGGAATGGACCAAATTCACCCAACTTATTGTGGGAAGCTTGTGGAAGATTACCCGAAATGTTTGACCCAAGTTAAACAATTTAAAGTTAATGCTACCAAGTACTAATTGAGTGTATGTACACTTCTGACCCACTGGGAATTTAAACAATTTAAAGGCAATGCTACCAAATACTAATTGACTGTATGTTGGAGTTTGGCGCCGCCCTGAGTGGTCGCCTTTTAAGCAGCTCCCGTTGTCCGTGCATTAAGTGTTGTTTTAGTTCGTTTTCTTTCGTCTATTTTCTTTAGTTTTATTTTTTATTTTGCTACAGTCGAACTATAACAGTTCAGGATTATGGATTTTATGGATTTTATCGCAGCTGAACGTCGACAGGAGTCGTCAACTGTTATTGTTTACAACAGAGCCCAGCTCCTGGATTTAGCCCACGCAGCGCTGCTGCTCCCCAGGGAAAAGTTTGATATTCCGGACGAATTGAAAAGACGACGCCGTGGATGCAGGGCGGGATTGAAATGTAAGGCAAAGCGGAGGAGGTTCAAGTACAAGCCGGCTATACCATCTATTATTATGGGCAATGTGAGGTGTCTACATAACAAGATGGATGAGTTGGCGGGACTTGTTCGTGGACAAAGGATTTATCGGGAAGCTAGCCTAATGTGTTTTACTGAGACTTGGCTGAACGATAACATCCCCATACAGAACGTCACTATCGACGGTTTCCAGACCATCACAGCGGACAGGGATCGCGTCTCTTCCGGTAAGAGTAAGGGTGGTGGGCTGGCTTTATTAGTTAACAACAGATGGTGTCATCCCAAACATATTACTCTTAAGGAAAAGTTTTGTAGCCCGGACATTGAACTGCTAGCCGTTAGCCTGAGACCCTACTATCTACCTAGGGAATTCACGGCGGCCATTGCTGTTATTGTTTACATCCCGCCCTCTGCTGACGCAAACGCAGCGTGTGACGTCATCCACTCTGTTATCGCGAGGTTACAGACAGCGCATCCCAGTGCTTTCTTTGCAATTTCGGGGGATTTTAACCATGCATCTCTCTCTTCAACGCTGCCCACGTTCAAACAGTTCGTGAAGTGCCCAACCAGGAATAATAAAACTCTGGACTTGTTATATGCTAATGTGAAGGATGCATACAACTCCACTGCACTCCCTCCCCTCGGTAGATCGGATCACAACCTTGTCCACCTCACCCCCCTCTACAGGCCTATGGTCCAACAGCAGCCTGCAACCACCAGGACTATTAGGAGATGGTCCCCGGAGGCGAATGAGGCCCTACAGGACTGCTTTGAAACAACAGACTGGGATGTGTTCTGCGAGGCTCATGGGGAGGACATCGATGGACTCACTGACTGCATAACAGACTATATTAATTTTTGTGTAGACAACACTGTACCCACCAGGAAGGTACGCTGTTTCCCAAACAATAAACCCTGGGTCACCAGCGACCTGAAGGCCCTGCTGAATGAGAAGAAGAGGGCCTTCAAGGAGAAGGACAAGGACAAATTGAAATGCGTCCAGAGGGAGCTGAAGTTGCGGATTGCTGAGGGGAAGAGAGTGTATAAGGAGAAGATGGAGGACAAGCTGAGGCAGAGCCAGGTGAGAGAGGTGTGGAAGGGTATGAGAAATATCACTGGCTTCAAAAAGTCAAACAGTGGGCAGACGGAGGGGACCCAGGACAGAGCCAATGAGCTGAACCAATTTTTTAACAGGTTCGATACTGGCCCTGTCCACCTCCCCCCCAGCTCCCCAGACCACACACCCTCACGGCTATCCCACCCCCACTTTGCTCACAGCACCTCTGCTGAGACAATCAGTGACCCCACCTCCGCCCCTGCCCCCCCTGGACTGATCCTCAACACCCCCCTTCCCCCCACCTCCCTACCTGGGCTGGCTTTCACCACCAACCAAGTGAAGAGAGAGCTGGAGAGACTACACCAGTGGAAAGCGGCGGGCCCTGATGGCATCAGCCCAAGGGTGCTGAGGGTCTGTGCTGACCAACTGTGTGGAATACTCCAGCGTCTTTTCAACCTTAGCCTGAGCCTAGAAAGGGTCCCTGTGCTGTGGAAAACATCCTGCCTCGTCCCAGTGCCCAAGAAGGCACACCCCACTGTCCTGAATGACTTCAGACCTGTAGCGCTAACATCCCACATCATGAAGACCCTGGAAAGGTTAGTCCTCGCTCACCTCAGACCCCTGGTGTGTTCATCAATGGACCCCCTGCAGTTTGCATACCAGCGCAACATCGGGGTGGATGATGCAATCATCTACCTTCTGCAGAGGGCCTACTCTCACCTGGACAACGCAGGTTGCACTGTGAGGGTCATGTTTTTTGACTTCTCCAGTGCCTTCAATACCATTCAGCCCCTGCTACTGGGTGAGAAGATGAGGAGGATGAAAGTGGAAGGACCCTTAGTCTCCTGGGTCACGGACTACCTGACCGGTAGGCCACAATTTGTGCGACTACAGAGCTGTGTGTCAGAACGGGCAGTTAGCAACACAGGGGCCCCCCAGGGTACGGTCCTGTCCCCCTTCCTGTTCACCCTCTACACCTCAGACTTCAGATATAACTCTGAAACATGCCACCTACAGAAGTTCTCGGATGACTCTGCTATTGTAGGGTGCATCAGGGGTGGGCAGGAGGAGGAGTACAGGAGCACAATCAGTGACTTTGTGTTGTGGTGTGAGCAGAACCACCTTCAGCTCAACATCAGCAAAACTAAGGAGATGGTGGTGGACTTCAGGAGAACCAAGGCACAACTGACTGCAGTCCCTATAAAGGGGATGGATGTGGAAATGGTTGAGTCATACAAGTTCTTGGGTGTCCATATGGACAACAGACTGGAATGGGCTGGTAACACCGGGGCCCTGTACAAAAAGGGCCGGAGCCGACTCTACTTTCTGAGGAGGCTCAGGTCCTTCAACGTGTGCAGTAAACTACTGCATACCTTCTACCAGTCTGTGGTGGCCAGTGCCATCTTTTTTGCAGTGGTGTGCTGGGGAGCAAACATCAAAGCCGGTGATGCTTCTCGGGTAAATAAGCTGATCAGGAAGGCTAGCTCTGTCCTGGGGATGAGCCTTGACACTCTAGAGGAGGTGGCGGAGAGACGGATCCTGGCCAAACTGCTGGCCATCATGGACAACGTCACCCACCCTCTGCACGCTATGGTTATGACGCAGAGGAGCTCTTTCAGTCACAGACTGATCCCACCACGGTGTGCCAGAGAGCGCTACAGGAGGTCCTTCCTGCCGGCGGCTATGAGACTATATAATGCCTCACCGGGGTGCCGTGCCGTCGGCAACATAGATCTGGAACTGTTGGGGTGCTAGGACCTAGTTTAACAATTATGCATCCATCCGTGAGTAACTCTGTTCCGTCAGCACTCATCCACTGAGGACCTACTTATTCATACAGGTCTGTATATACATACCCATGTACAGTTGTTATATTATATCACATGCAATATTGTAAGTAATTATTGGACCTAGGCATTCACTCAGGAATGCATATTAGTATCCTGCCAGTTGCACCTTTTCTCATTGCTTTTAGTATATCAAATGTGCAATAAGTGCAGTTGTCTGTAATTAAACCCTGCGCACTAAGGACTGTATTTTAAGGGAATTACTATTATTACCCCAATGATATCATACACACATTTAGCTATTAAAGTATCTCTTCCTGTCATTTACCTGTACAGTTTGTGTAAACATGCAAGTATTCACTTATCTGTAAATATAACTGTATACCTAACTGTACAGCTAATTTAACCATGCAAAATTTTCACTTACCTGTTCATCTACCCAGTCTGTCTATTAAGTAAACTATTATTACCCTCGCTCATATCATACGCATTAGCTACTGAAGTATTTCTCTGCCATCAACCTGTATAGTATAGTTAACCATCCAACATCCACCAATGTATAGTGTACATATTCAGCCAACCACTCATACTATGCAATGTCCTTTTATAGCTTTTTTGTTGCACTCCAGATATCCTGTATTTCTATACTTTTTCATACTGCCGCTCTATGTATCATGTACCGTGTATCTGTCTTTTGTGTACTTTCGTTGTGGCATTTTGCACCTGCCCTGTGTTTTGTTGTAGCTGCTTGATAATGAAATTTCCCCCCCGGGGGATCAATAAAGTACCTATCTATCTATCTATCTATCTATCTATCTATCTATCTATGTACACTTCTGACCCACTGGGAATGTGATGAAAGAAATACAAGCTGAAATAAATCATTCTCTCTACTATTATTCTAACATTTCACATTCTTAAAATAAAGTGGTGATCCTAACTGACCTAAAACAGTGAATTTGTACTAGGATTAAATGTCAGGAATTGTGAAAAACTGAGTTTAAATGTATTTGGCTAAGGTGTATGTAAACTTACGACTTCAACTGTACATGATCAAATGCAAATCCTAGAATAAACTATTAAAGACTACCAGAACCCACTGGATTCTCCAATTACATTGAATGAACTACAGGTCAAATTATAAAATATACAGACCACAAATTCAAATTGGCTATACTTAAACTCTTTAACATCATCCTTAGCTCTGGCATCTTCCCCAATATTTGGAACCAAGGACTGATCACCCCAATCCACACAAGTGGAGACAAATTTGACCCCAACAACTACCGTGGGATATGCGTCAACAGCAACCTCTGTAAAATCCTCTGCATTATCATTAACAGCAGACCAGTTCGTTTCCTCAGTGAAAACAATGTACTGAGCAAATGTCAAATTGGCTTTTTACCAAATTACCGTACAACAGACCACGTATTCACCCTGCACACCCTAATTGACAAACAAATAAACCAAAACAAAGGCAATATCTTCTCATGCTTTGTTGATTTCAAAAAAGCATTTGACTCAATTTGGCATGAGGGTCTGCTATACAAATTGATGGAAAGTGGTGTTGGGGGAAAAACATACAACAATATCAAATCCATGTACACAAACAACAAGTGCGCTGTTAAAATTGGCAAAAACCACACACATTTCTTTCCACAGGGGCGTGGGGGGAGACAGGGATGCAGTTTAAGCCCCACCCTCTTCAACATATACATCAATGAATTGACGAGGGCACTAGAACAGTCTGCAGCACCCGGTCTCACCCTACTAGAATCTGAAGTCAAATGTCTACTGTTTACTGACGATCTGGTGCTTCTGTCACCAACCAAGGAGGGCCTACAGCAGCACCTAGATCTTCTGCACAGATTCTGTCAGACCTGGGCCTTGACAGTAAATCTCAGTAGACAAAAATAATGGTGTTCCAAAAAAGGTCCAGTTGCCAGGACCACAAATACTAGTTCCATCTAGACACTGTTGCTCTAGAGCACACAAAAAAACGATACATACCTCGGCCTAAACATCAGTGCCACAGGTAACTTCCACAAAGCTCTGAATGATCTGAGAGACAAGGCAAGAAGGAACATAAGATTTGACATACCAATTAGGATATGGCTAAAAATACTTGAATCAGTAATAGAACCCATTGCCCTTTATGGTTGTGAGTTCTGGGGCCCGCTCACCAACCAAGAATTCACAAAATGGGACAAACACCAAATTGAGACTCTGCATGCAGAATTCTACAAAAATATCCTCTGTGTACAACGAAAAACACCAAATAATGCATGCAGAGCAGAATTAAGCCAATACCCGCTAATTATTAAAATCCAGAAAAGAGCTGTTGAATTCTACAACCACCTAAAAGGAAGTGATTCCTAAACCTTCCATAACAAAGCCATCACCTACAGAGAAATTAACCAGGAGAAGAGTCCCCTAAACAAGCTGGTCCTGGGGCTCTGTTCACAAACACAAACAGACCCCACAGAGACCCAGGACAGCAACACAATTAGACCCAACCAAATCATGAGAAAACAAAGAGAAGACAGGCTATGTGCACACTACCCACAAAATGAGGTGGAAACTGAGCCACACTTCCTAACCTCCTGCCAAATGTATGACCATATTAGAGACACATATTTCCCTCAGATTCCACAGATCCACAAAGAATTAGAAAACAAATCAAATTTTGATAAACTTACATATCTACTGGGTGAAAAACCACAGTGTGGGCGACCAGTGAAGAACAAACACCATTGTAAATACAACCCATATTTATGTTGATTTATTTTCCCATTTGTACTTTAATTATTTGCACATAGTTACAACACTCTATGTATACATAATATGACATTTAAATGTATTTTTTCTTTTGGAACTTCTGAGTGTAATGTTTACTGTTAATTTTTATCGTTTACTATCTACTTCACTTGCTTTGGCAATGTTAACATATGTTTCCCATGCCAATAAAGCCCTTACATTTAAATTAAAATTGAGAGAGAGAGAGAGAGAGAGAGAGAGAGAATGAGAGAGAGAATGAGAGAGAGAGAGAGAGAGAGAGAGAGAGAGAGAGAGAGAGAGAGAGAGAGAGAGAGAGAGAGAGAGAGAGAGAGAGAGAGAGAGAGAGAGAATGAGAGGGAGACTAAATGAGAGAGAGAGTGAATGAGAGAGAAAGTGGAGGAGTGAGATGGTGAGAGAGTGTGAAGAAGTGAGCTCATACAGTACATTAGAAATTCCCCACCATGCTCACTGACTCTCCAGCGTGTAGATATCCTTCACCCATCAAGACAAGAATGACAGTGTGTGTGTGCACATATGTGTGTGTGTCCATGTGGGTGTGTCTGTGTGTGCATGTGTGTGTGTCCATGCATGCATACACAGAGTTGCTGTGGTAACAGAGATAGAGAGTTGAGGGGTGGGTGCTGTGACCTTGGGGACGGTAGAGTTAATGGCTCACTGAAAGACCGGTAGTCTGAAACCCAAATCGCACCCTCGTCCCTTTTTAGTGCACTAGAGCCAATAGGGCTATGGTTAAAAGTAGTGCACCACATAGGGTATAGGGTGTCATTTAGGACGCAGTCTGTAGGCTCCTCTATTATACCACAGCCCACTGAAGTACTCGGATACGTCCCAAATGGGACACTATTCTCCAGAGATGGGATCAAGTCACAAATATTGCAAGTCCTAAGCAAGTCTTAACCTTTGAGTCTCAAGTAAAGTCCCATGTTCCACAGCTCAGGTTGAGTCAAGTCCCTAATTTTGGCTTTCGAGTCCTCAAGTCAGTGGTTAAGTGCTTTATGCAAATGTCATTGCAATTGAAATGCATCTGTGATTTTGGACCCACAGGTTCCAGAGTGACGGGGCAAATGGTTTTCCCTGGGGCCCGGAGCTTTTCCTAATCTGGTAAGCTAACCAGGTATAAATCAGGACCCTATAGGGTCTGACAGGGATTTATTAGTTGTAAAAAGGCTTTAACTTTTTTGCAGACACTCTTATCCAGAGACATTATGGTTAAGTGCCTTGCATCAACAGATTGTTCACCTAGTCAGCTCAGGGATTCGAACCAATCTTCTTTCGGTTACTGGCCCAACACAAAGAAAAATCGGGAAAAGCTCCTGGCCCTAGGGACGATGAAACCCTGTCAAACAGCAGAAACCTTGTATTTGTTCATGTGAAATATATTAAACCTAGACTAACAGAGTGGTTTCCTTTACATAGACACAACCAATGCAATATGATCATAGAACTCATAGGGCTGAGAGTGCTTTATGCAGGTTTGCATTGTGTAGGCATATGCAACTGTAATAAAAAATGTACTCAGACAAACTACAGTCGTGGCCAAAGGTTTTGAGAATGACACAAGTATTGGTCTCCACAAAGTTAGCTGCTTCAGTGTTCTTAGATCTTTATGTCAGTAGTTACTATGGTACACTGAAGTATAATTACAAGTATTCCATAAGTGTCAAAGGCTTTCATTGACAATGATATTCAGTTTATGCAAAGAGTCAATATTTGCAGTGTTGACCCTTCTTTTTCAAGACCTCTGCAAACTGCCCTGGCATGCTGTCAATTAACTTCTGGGCCACATCCTGACTGATGGCAGGCCATTCTTGCATAATCAATGCTTGGAGTTTGTCAGAAGTTGTGGGTTTTTGTTTGTCCACCTGCCTCTTGAGGATCGACCACAAGTTCTCAATGGGATTAAGGTCTGGGGAGTTTCTTGGCCATGGACCCAAAATGTCAATGTTTTGTTCCCCGAACCGCTTGTTTATCACTTTTGCCTTATGGCAAGGTGCTCCATCATGCTGGAAAAGGCATTGGTCGTCACCAAACTGTTCTTGGATGGTTGGAAGAAGTTGCTCTCGGAGGATGTGTTGGTACCATTCTTTATTCATGGCTGTGTTCTTAGGCAAAATTGTGAGTGAGACCACTCCCTTGGCTGAGAAGCAACCCCACACATGAATGGTCTGAGGATGCTTTACTGTTGGCTTGACACATGACTGATGGTAGTGCTCACCTTGTCTTCTCCAGACAAGGTGTTTTTTTCTGGATGGCCCAAACAATCGGAAAGGGGATTCATCAGAGAAAATGACTCTACCCCAGTCCTCAGCAGTCCAATCCCTGTACCTTTTGCCGAATATCAGTCTGTCCCTGATGTTTTTCCTGGAGAGAAGTGGCTTCTTTGCTGCCCTTCTTGACACCAGGCCATCCTCCAAAAGTCTTTGCCTCACTGTGCGTGCAGATGCACTCACACCTGCCTGCTGCCATTCCTGAGCAAGCTCTGCACTGGTGGTGCCCCGATCCCGCAGCTGAATCAACTTTAGGAGACGGTCCTGGCGCTTGCTGGACTTTCTTGGGCGCCCTGACGCCTTCTTCACAACATTTGAACCTCTCTCCTTGAAGTTCTTGATGATCCGATAAATGGTTGATTTAGGTTCAATCTTACCAGCAGCAATATCCTTGCCTGTGAAGCCCTTTTTGTGCAAAGCAATTATGACGGCACGTGTTTCCTTGCAGGTAACCATGGTTGACAGAGGAAGAAAAATGATTTCAAGCACCACCCTCCTTTTAAAGCTTCCAGTCTGTTGGCTTGACACATGACTGATGGTAGTGCTCACCTTGTCTTCTCCAGACAAGGTGTTTTTTTCTGGATGGCCCAAACAATCGGAAAGGGGATTCATCAGAGAAAATGACTCTACCCCAGTCCTCAGCAGTCCAATCCCTGTACCTTTTGCCGAATATCAGTCTGTCCCTGATGTTTTTCCTGGAGAGAAGTGGCTTCTTTGCTGCCCTTCTTGACACCAGGCCATCCTCCAAAAGTCTTTGCCTCACTGTGCGTGCAGATGCACTCACACCTGCCTGCTGCCATTCCTGAGCAAGCTCTGCACTGGTGGTGCCCCTTATTCCCGCAGCTGAATCAACTTTAGGAGACGGTCCTGGCGCTTGCTGGACTTTCTTGGGCGCCCTGACGCCTTCTTCACAACATTTGAACCTCTCTCCTTGAAGTTCTTGATGATCCGATAAATGGTTGATTTAGGTTCAATCTTACCAGCAGCAATATCCTTGCCTGTGAAGACCTTTTTGTGCAAAGCAATTATGACGGCACGTGTTTCCTTGCAGGTAACCATGGTTGACAGAGGAAGAAAAATGATTTCAAGCACCACCCTCCTTTTAAAGCTTCCAGTCTGTTATTCTGACTCAATCAGCATGACAGAGTGATCTCCAGCCTTGTCCTCGTCAATACTCTCACCTGTGTTAACGAGACAATCACTGACATGATGGCAGCTGGTCCTTTTGTGGCAGGGCTGAAATGCAGTGGAAATCCTTTTGGGGGATTATGTTCATTTTCATGGCAAAGAGGGACTTTGCAATTAATTGCAATTCATCTGATCACTCTTAATGACATTCTGTAGTATATGCAAGGCAGCAACACTGAGGCAGCAAACTTTGTGGAGACCAATACTTGTGTCATTCTCAAAACTTTTGGCCACGACTGTACTGTATGTAATCAGTGTTGTTTGATTAATTTCAGTTAATCATTTTGGACTGAAAAGGTCAAGGTAGCCTAGCCAGCCAGCCCAAGTTAGAATGTAGCCTAAACCAAATTTAATATTTTACCAGTACAAAAAAAAAGTATGGAAATGTATGCACTCACTCACTAACTGTAAGTCACTCTGGATAAGAACGTCTGCTAAATGACTCAGACGTAAATGTAAAATCACATTCACATTTTCTCCTAACACAAATAAATGGGCTATAAATAGGCTACATAACATTAGCACTTTGTTGACTGAAAAATCGGCATGTTTTTGTGCTGCCTAGGGCGGCAGAACGTCCAGGGCCGCCCCTGGAAATGACTAATCGAGTCTCTCGAGTCATACAGCTCAAGTCCAAGTTGAGTCACGGGTCATAGACGCTGAAGTCAAAGTCGAGTGGCAGTGTTTTTTTATTTTTGTCAAGTCTCAAGTAGAACAAGTCACGTGACTCAATTCCACATCTCTGCTATTCTCTATATAATGCCTGGGCTCTGGTCAAAAGGGGTGAACTATATAGGCTGGGAATAGGGTGCAGTTTGGGACTGAGAGAAAGACACTGAGAGAGAGCGTCATCATGTCTTTTCGTAAAGTGCCTCAACTAACTGATACCCAGACAGTGACTATTTGCAAATGGATTTCTTTCACACAGGCTACAACAAACCTATTGATTTCCAGACGTTCTGGGGGACATACAGTATAAAAAAATCTAAACGTTATTACCTTTACATAACAATACTGTGTAACACTACAATTGACCCGGCATATTATATTATATCCTTACTTGCCATTTTCTGTTCTATGGGTATTCTATTCTGTTCTATTAAATGTTATATGTTCAACTAGCCTACACTGTTATATGTTCAACTAGCCTACAATGTTATATGTTCAACTAGCCTACAATGGTATATGTTCAACTAGCCTACAGTGAAAGCGAGTCAGAGACTGAGAGATAGCAAACTTTTTTCAAGATTAACGTGAATCATACTAGACAATGTGAATATTTGTATTCTTACCAGAGAAAACGAATATGAAAACCCACACAGCCTTGTACAGAATTACTTATATAGACACAGCATTTGACACATTCTCTCTCTCTCTAGAATGAATAAGTCAAAGAGTTGGTAAGTGTGGTAAGCCCAAGGCTATTCTACACAAAACCATGAGCTCCAATCAAAAGGAGACCACTCTGTCAAGCTGTTCGCTAAAGATGCTTTGCCAGCCAGCCAGCGAGGGAGCAGGGAGTGAGGACTCTTTTCTCCTCATTGATTGGAGCTGGAGGAGATGGCTGTCTTTTTACGGGCTCCTAACCAATTGTGCTATTGTGTGTGTTTTACCGTTATTTGTTATTTGTAACTTGTTACTTGTTTTATTAAGTTATTTGTAACTTATTTTGTACATAATGTTTCTGCCACCGTCTCTTATGATCGAAAAGAGCTTCTGGATATTAGGACAGCAATTGCTCACCTCATACTGGACGAAGATTTTTTCTTTAACGAGTCAGACGCGAAGGATTTAACTGACAAGGCCCAAATTCCCGTCATTCGCATGAGATAGAGACATCGGGGGCGTGGGTCGGGGGCGTGGGTCGGGGACGTGGGTCGGGGACGTGGGTCGGGTGCCTTGTAAGTATCCGATGGTGAGTGGGTAATCTTCCTATCAGTTCTATTAGCCAATCTACAATAATTGGATAACAAAATAGATGAGCTACGATCACGAATAACCTACCAATGGGACATTAAAAACTGTAATATGTTATGTTTCACCGAGTCGTGGATAACATTCAGCTGGAGGGGTTTACGCTGCATTGGCAAGATATAAAAGTTGCCTCCGGGTGCATGAAATCTAATATTAAGGAAGTCTCGCCTGAGGTAGAGTATCTCATGATAAGCTGTAGACCACACTATTTACCAAGAGAGTTTTGATCTATATTTTTCGTAGCTGTCTATTTACCACCACAAATCGATGCTGGCACTGAGACCACACTCAGTGAGCTGTATAAGGCCATAAGCAAAAAGGAAAACGTTCATCCAAAGGCGGCGCTCCTAGTGGCCGGGGACTTTAATGCAGGGAAACTTAAATCTGTTTTACATTATTTCTGTTAAATGTGCAACCAGAGGGAAAAAAACTCTAGACCACATTTACTCCACACACAGAGAAGCGTACAAAGCTCTCCCTCGCCCTCCATTTGGCAAATCTGACCATAATTCTATCCTCCTGATTCCTGCTTACAAGCAAAAACTAAAGCAGGAAGCACCAGTAACTAGGTCAATAAAGAAGTGGTCAGATGATGCAAATGCTAAGCTACAGGACTGTTTTGCTAGCACAGACTGGAATATGTTCCGGGATTCTTCCGATGGCATTGAGGAGAACACCACATCAGTCACTGGCTTCATCAATAAGTGCATCGATGACATCGTCCCCACAGTGTCCGTACGTACATACCCCAACCAGAAGCCATGGATTACAGGCAACATCTGCACTGAGCTAAAGGGTAGAGCTGCCGCTTTTGAGGAGAGGGACTCTAACCCGGACACTTATAAGCATCTATGCCCTCCGACGAACCATCAAACAGGCAAAGCGTAAATACAGGGACTAAGATTGAATTGTACTACACTGGCTCCGATGCTTGTCGGATGTGGCAGGGCTTGCAAACTATTACAGACTACAAAGGGAAGCACAGCCGTGAGCTGCCCAGTGACACGAGCCTACCAGACGAGCTAAATTACTTCTATGCTCTCTTCGAGGCAAGCAACACTGAAGCATGCATGAAAGCATCAGCTGGTCCAGACGACTGTGTGATCAGGCTCTCCGTAGCCGATGTGAGTATGACCTTTAAACACGTCAACATTAACAAAGCCACAGGGCCAGACGGATTACCAGGACATGTGATCCGAGCATGCGCTGACCAACTGACAAGTGTCTTCACTTACATTTTCCACCTGTCCGTGACTGAGTCTGTAATGCCAACATGTTTCAAGCAGACCACCATAGTCCCTGTGCCCAAGAACACCAAGGTAACCTTCCTAAATGACTACAGACCCGTAGCACTGTAGTCACGAAGTGTTTTAAAAGGCTGTTCATGGCTCACATCAACACCATTATCCCAGAAACCCTAGACCCACTTCAAATTGCATACAGATGATGCAATCTCCATTGCAGTCCACACTGTGCCCTAAAAACTCATCACTAAGCTAAGGACCCTGGGACTAAACACCTCCCTGTTTAGTCACAGGGGTAGGTAACAACACATCTGCCACGCTGATCCTCAACACGGGGGCCCCTCAGGGGTGCGTGCTCAGTCCCCTCCTGTACTCTCTGTTCACCCATGACTGCATGGCCAAACACGACTCCAACAGCATCATTAAGTTTGCCGACAACACAACAGTGGTAGGCCTGATCACCGACAATGATAAGACAGCCTATAGGGAGGATGTCAGAGACCTGGCAGTGTGGTGCCAGGACAACAACCTCTCCCTCAACGTGATCAAGACAAAGGAGATGATTGTGGACTATAGGAAAAGGAGGACTGAGCACGCGCCCATTCTCATCGAACCCCCCCCACACGCCCTCTTTTACACTGCTGCTACTCTCTGTTTATTTTCTATGCATAGTCACTTTAACTCTACCTACAGTCGTATGAAAATGTTTGGGCACCCCTGACAATTTCCATGATTTACATTTATAAATAATTGGGTGTTTGGATCAGCAATTTCATTTTGATCTATCAATGCCCGGGTAGATTTTGAGCAGTGTTTTGGATCGTTGTCTTGTTGAAATATCCAGCCCCGGCATAACTTCAACTTTGTGACTGATTCTTCAACATTATTCCCAAGAATCTGCTGATATTGAGTGGAATCCATGCGACCCTCAACTTTAACAAGATTCCCAGTACCGGCACTGGCCACACAGCCCCACAGCATGATGGAACCCCCACCAAATTCTACTGTGGGTAGCAAGTGTTTTTCTTGGAACGCTGTGTTCTTTTGCCGCCATGCATAACGCCCCTTGTTATGACCAAATAACTCAATCTTTGTTTCATCAGTCCACAGCACCTTATTCCAAAATGAAGCTGGCTTGTCCAAATGTGCGTTTGCATACCTCAAGTGACTCTGTTTGTGGCGTGTGTGCAGAAAAGGCTTCTTCCGCATCACTCTCCCGTACAGATTCTCCTTGTGCAAAGTGCGCTGAATTGTTGAACGATGCACAGTGACACCATCTGCAGCAAGATGATGTTGTAGGTCTTTGGAGGTGGTCTGTGGGCTGTTTTTGACCGTTCTCACCATCCTTCGCCTTTGCCTCTCCGATATTTTACTTGGCCTGCCATTTCCTCACTATATTCCTCACAGTGGACACTGACAGCTTACATCTCTGCGATAGCTTTTTGTAGCCTTCCCCTAAACCATAATGTTGAACAATCTTTGTTTTCAGGTCATTTGAGAGTTGTTTTGAGGCCCCCATGTTGCCACTCTTCAGAGGAGAGTCAAAGAGAACAACAACTTGCAATTGGCCACCTTAAATACCTTTTCTCATGATTGGATGCACTTGTCTATGAAGTTCATCAAGGCTTAATGAGCTCACCAAACCAATTGTGTGTTCCAATTAATCAGTGCTAAGTAGTTACAGGTATTCAAATCAACAGAATGACAAGGGTGCCCAAACTTTTGCATAGCCTATTTTTCACATCTGATTTAATTTCATACAACTTGCTACACTAAAAATCTTTGTCTGGACAATACCCCAGTGCTCAGCTTTTATTAGAAAATGAATGGCATTTTCTAATAAATGCCACTGTGATCATTTTCTGTGACGACAGAGTAAATTATTATGCAGCCTCAGAGGGGTGCCCAAACTTTTCCATATGACTGTATATGTACATGTTACCTCAATTACCTCGACTAACCTGTGCCCCCGCACATTGACTCTGTACCCGTACCTCCTGTATATAGCCCCCGCACATTGACTCTGTACCCGTACCTCCTGTATATAGCCTCCTCACATTGACTCTGTACCCGTACCTCCTGTATATAGCCTCCGCACATTGACTCAGTAACCGTATCTCCTGTATATAGCCCCCGCACATTGACTCTGTACCCGTACCTCCTGTATATAGCCTCCGCACATTGACTCTGTACCCGTACCTCCTGTATATAGCCTCCGCACATTGACTCTGTACCCGTACCTCCTATATATAGCCTCCGCACATTGACTCAGTACTGGTACCTCCTGTATATAGCCTCCGCACATTGACTCTGTACCCGTACTTCCTGTATATAGCCCCCGCACATTGACTCTGTACCCGTACCTCCTGTATATAGCCTCCGCACATTGACTCTGTACCCGTACCTCCTATATATAGCCTCCGCACATTGACTCAGTACTGGTACCTCCTGTATATAGCCTCCGCACATTGACTCTGTACCCGTACTTCCTGTATATAGCCCCCGCACATTGACTCTGTACCCGTACCTCCTGTATATAGCCTCCGCACATTGACTCAGTACTGGTACCTCCTGTATATAGCCTCCGCACATTGACTCAGTACCCGTACGTCCTGTATATAGCCCCCGCACATTGACTCTGTACTCCATCCTCCTGTATATAGCCTCCGCACATTGACTCTGTACCCGTACCTCCTGTATATAGCCTCCGCACATTGACTCTGTACCCGTACCTCCTATATATAGCCTCCGCACATTGACTCAGTACTGGTACCTCCTGTATATAGCCTCCGCACATTGACTCTGTACCCGTACTTCCTGTATATAGCCCCCGCACATTGACTCTGTACCCGTACCTCCTGTATATAGCCTCCGCACATTGACTCTGTACCCGTACCTCCTATATATAGCCTCCGCACATTGACTCAGTACTGGTACCTCCTGTATATAGCCTCCGCACATTGACTCTGTACCCGTACTTCCTGTATATAGCCCCCGCACATTGACTCTGTACCCGTACCTCCTGTATATAGCCTCCGCACATTGACTCAGTACTGGTACCTCCTGTATATAGCCTCCGCACATTGACTCAGTACCCGTACGTCCTGTATATAGCCCCCGCACATTGACTCTGTACTCCATCCTCCTGTATATAGCCTCCGCACATTGACTCTGTACCCGTACCTCCTGTATATAGCCTCCGCACATTGACTCAGTAACCGTATCTCCTGTATATAGCCCCCGCACATTGACTCTGTACTCGTACCTCCTGTATATAGCCCCCGCACATTGACTCTGTACTGGTACCCCTGTATATAGCCTCCGCACATTGACTCTGTACTCGTACCTCCTGTATATAGCCCCCGCACATTGACTCTGTACTCATACCTCCTGTATATAGCCCCCGCACATTGACTCTGTACTCATACCTCCTGTATATAGCCCCCGCACATTGACTCTGTACTCGTACCTCCTGTATATAGCCCCCGCACATTGACTCTGTACTCATACCTCCTGTATATAGCCCCCGCACATTGACTCTGTACTTGTACCTCCTGTATATAGCCCCTGCACATTGACTCTGTACTTGTACCTCCTGTATATAGCCCCTGCACATTGACTCTGTACCCGTACCTCCTGTATATAGCCCCCGCACATTGACTCTGTACCCGTACCTCCTGTATATAGCCCCTGCACATTGACTCTGTACTTGAACCTCCTGTATATAGCCCCTGCACATTGACTCTGTACTTGTACCTCCTGTATATAGCCCCTGCACATTGACTCTGTACTCGTACCTCCTGTATAAAGCCTCGCTACTGTTATTTTACTGCTGCTCTTTAATTATTTGTTATTTTATACATTTTTTACTTATCTATTTTTCATTTAACACTTAAATGAGCGCCATAAAGGTAGGCTGATCCCAGATATGTTTGTGCTCTTGCCCCTCTATTGCTGACCTTGTCAAGCTTAGCAGAAACACACTGGCGCTCAGGCTACCTAGTAGCTACCACAAAGGACTGAGGTCCTGTACATAATCAGGTTGTACATTGGATGTACAATGCATTTGACACAATGGTTGTGATACAATTTATATTTTTTATGAGTTTTATCTGCACAAAAGGTTTACATATTCCAACCAGTGTTGTGTCAAATGAGTCATACAGATGTTATCCAACCTGAGTATGTACAGGGCCCGAGACTACCAGAGAGAAACAAAAAGCTACAGCGATACAGCAGTCAGACAACAGCTTCTGCCAGCTTGACAAAATGTATACACCCTAAAAACATTACCTAATTGGACATCACCTAGAGCTACTGTAATAGGACATCCTGTCTGCTCTGGCCATGGTTGAGAGGTCATTTAAGCGGTAATGTTGCCATAGCGAAAAGAAGCACAAGCATTTCGCTACACCCGCAATAACATCTGCTAAACTTGTGTATGTGACCAATAACATTTTATTTTATTTGATAAGAAAAGCTATGTAGCAAGATCAAAAGTTAGCTGTATTCTCTCTCTCTCTCTCTCTCTAGCGTGCTCTCTCTCTCTCTTTCTCATTCTCTCTCTCCCTCTCTCTCTCTCTCTCTCTCCCTCTCTCTCTCTCTCTCTCATTCTCGCTCTCTTTCTCCTTCTCTCTCTCTCTTTCTCCTTCTCTCTCTCCCTCTCTCTCTTTCTTGTTCTCTCTCTCTCTCTCTTTCTCTCTCTCTCTCTCTTTCTCATTCTCTCTCTCTCTCTTTCTCTCTCTCTCTCTCTCTTTCTCATTCTCTCTCTCTCTCTCTCTCTCTCTCTCTCTCTCTCTAGCATGCTCTCTTTCTCTCTCTCTCTAGCATGCTGTCTTTATCATTCTCTTTCTCTAGTGTGCTCTCTTTCTTGTTTGCTTGCTATGTCACTCTCTCTCTCTTTCTCTCTCTCTCTGTGTATGTGTGTGAGTATGTATATGCATGTGTGTGTGTGTTCTGTTCTTTACTCTGTGACAAAAACACATGGTTTATCCACTCACACCAACAGCCTCTACAGCTCACTCCCTGAGGCCAAGTAGCCCCTCGTTTACTCTACATTTCCCAAACTCACACAGGGTTCTCTTTTGTCTTATTTTTTTGTTGGTCACTAGTCTTACCTGCCACACTCAGCTTTCCACTGTGGGAAGAAACTAAAGAGAGAGGATGCAGAGGTAAAGCTAAATTCATCAAACGGCTGGTCTTTATTAGAGATTGGTCCAGAGAGCTTTGGGATTCAGCATGATGGAGGAGGTGTGCAGAAGGTGTGTGTGTCTGTGTGTGTGTGTGTGTGTGTGTGTGCGTGTGTGTCTGTTGCAGGATAACTTTCCTACAATACAGGATATTTATACAGGCTTCTGAAGGTTGTAATTTCCACTTTTACATTTCTGACGATTTTCCATTACAACAAATGTATCAACCCCTACACAAGTGTCCATTAATTATAATCCACATAATAATTCACATTTCCTGTTGCTGCAGGATTATTTTCCTGCTGTAGCAAACTGGCTCAATTTAAGATTCTATACCTGTAGATGTGAAAAATTTGAATGAAAAACGTAAACTTAATATGCGCTCTGGACATCACTTTGTTGACCTGTAGTTTGTGTGTGTGACCACCCCAATTATATATACAGCACAGTACCACAGAACATATTAGGATGGATCGTAGATAGAAGTAATTAACGGTATATCATGCTGAACTGCCATTGAGTGTGTGTGTGTGTATGTGTGTGTGTGAGGCTCAGAGGTCTCAGTGCTAGAGGCATTACTACGGACCCTGGTTTGATCCCGGGCTGTATCACAACCGGCCGTGATCGGGAGTCCCATAGGTTGGCGCACAATTGGCCCAGCGTCGTCCGGGTTTGGGGAGGGGAGGCCGGGGTAGGCCGTCATTGTAAATAAGAATTTGTTCTTAAACTGACTTGCATAGTTAAATAAAGGTAAACAAATATATATATTAAAAAATATAAAAATAAGTGTGTTTGTGTAGGTTTATCTAAGCCTTTACATATCCAAAGCCATCATACAAAGACAGCTACACAACAGGTTAGGTTGTCATAGTTTTCTAAATGTGAAATCTTCATAATAGATTGGATGACAGTTTAACCACTGACTATACTTGTCTATTAAATAGCACGGGCTAAACTAGGAATACAAATCCGCTCTTCTTGGCTGGTAACTACAATCCCAAATCAAGTCCAAGCCCAGAACACTTCAAAACATAACCAATAGGCCTAATGACATAATAAGGCTAAACAACATTGTTATTATCACCAAAATACCAATAGGCTACACCTTGTTGTTGCAGCAGCACCACACAGCGTATCAACAACATCAACTCTTATTGCATGCTTTAAGCCTAACTTTGTGTTGCTGTCCACAGACTCACGGTGCTGAAGTTGCGCGGACCGCATAGCTCTCCCTGGAAGCGGCAGTAAAGCAGCATCTCCTCCATCTGATGGCCGAGGCGGTCCAGGAGCTGCCGCATGGACGGCTGAGACTCCAGGGGAGGCGGCAAAAAGTGGTTGAAATCCAGGATCCGAGAGAGCGGAGACCAGGGCGGCTCGTTGCTGCTGCTGTCATGGTCGGTCCCGGGTGTGAGCGCGTCCCTGGCGCTAGGGGACACTTGCCAGTTCCTCCCTAGAAGTCCTAACCACCTTCCCGCGCTGAATATGTCCGGTTTCTTCATGCGACGAGGTAAGAGGAGATTCTGGTTACAGATGGTCACCGCCGGGAAAACGAGACGTTTGGCGTACACCATATGCGCCTTGGTGTGCACGGGAGAGGAGAGCAGGTACCGGACCCGGTTTGAGGACCAGGAGAAGAGGAGCGCGAGAGCCGTGAGGAAAGCCAGCAGCCAGGCGAGCCTTCGGGGGTAGGAGCCGCTCAGAAATACATGTCTCAGACCGTGGAAAGTGGTGTATTTCAGGAACAACTTCCCTGCTTCCGCGACAGAGCCCGGCGTTCTGCTGGCTTTTGGTACCGAATCGCACTGACACATTTTGGAGAGATAGGCTAGGTAGTGTGCGGATCAAGACCGGCCCGACCACCACTGACGGTCTGGCATCGGTCCCTTTTCCGTATTCACCATGGAGTCAAAGCGCCAATCCAAATGGCTCTGTCTGTCTGTCTGTCTGTCTGTCTGTCAATTACTTACTGTTGGGAGAGTGATCCAAGAAAATCGTTTCCTCTCCTGAGCTCATGCACTTGGCTTTCTATTGAACTGCCAGTAGGAGGCTGTGCATGTGAGGCTGTGAGTGGTGCTCACTGCTCCGTCTTCTGTCACAATATAGGAAGAGAGAACTCTCCCTATTCCCGGGGTAGTCTAGGTATAAGGTAGCCAAGTTGTTCAAGATGATTAAATGTCGCGTCTTCGCGTGCAGCTGCAGGAAGCAGCACAGTGTCTGTCACGTGCGGTTTGAACAACTCATTTCAATTCCGAGAAACAAACGGTCATAATATGACATCGCACTGAGCACAGAGGACACACATCCCCCATCCCTCCTTCGTCCCCCATTCCTCCTTCATCCCCCCATCCCTCCTTCACCCCCCATTCTTCCTTCATCCCCCCATTTCTCCTTCATCCCCCATCCCTCCTTCATCCCCCATCCTCCTTCATCCCCCCATCCCTCCTTCATCCCGCATCCATCCTTCATACCCCATATTCCTTCATCCCCCATCCCTCCTTCATCCCCCCATTCCTCCTCCATCCCCCATCCCTCCTTCATCCCCCATTCCTCCTTCATCCCCCCATCCCTCCATCCGTCCTCCATTCCTCCTCTGTTTTTCAATTCCAAAAGCTCCGTTCCTTCTTATCCTCGTAGGTTTTCTCATTCCATCTACTGAACTCACTCTATAGACACCTTCCTCTTTACATCCCTGGACTTGTTGATACATTTTTTATTTTGTTCATATTCAAAGACAATGACTTTATCCATTCCTTATTCTCAGGGTTTTCCCACAACACATATTTCACAATCCAACTTGACAACTCTTCTTTATCTTGCCAACTCCAACTTTTAGAATAAGGAACAGCACATACATGATACTGTTCTCAATATTATGTCTGTTGCTAAGAGGGCATTGGCAGAAATATTTAATTCCATGACAGTGAATGATCTTACACCACAGGAGGTTGGTGACACCTCAATTGGGGAGAAGGGCTTGTGGTAATGACTGGAGTGGAATCAGTGGAATGGTATCCAGCCATTATTATGAGCCGCCCTCCCCTCAGCAGCCTCCACTGTCGTACACTAACACTAACAAACACAACACTACCCCTGACCTCAACACAACATGCATACCATTAGTACAGCCCAATGACGGTGTTGTTGCTTTTTCTAAATGTGTAATTGGGCTAAGGAAGGAAAGACTTATGGTATGTGTGGTATCCAAATGTTTCTTGATGACGTGATGTGTATATTATAGATCCAGAGCAGAGAACATCCCCCAGTACTTTACTGTAACTACACTCCCCTGGGAGTGTTGGCTGTATGTATGACACAGGTTGGATTCTGAACAGCTAGACAAGTGTTAGGTGAAGTGTTTGGGTATCAAGTACGACTGATTTCAGTTTTTGTTTTGTTTTGTTTTGTTACTCCCATCTGATCTGTCTGATAAGAATGTGGTTTGATGATAGAAGTTCCTTTTATTATCTGTTTTTAAATGTACCTTTATATTTTTCCTTTGATCTTTTCTTATACAGGTAAACCCACTTGAGATAAAGGTTTTATCTCTCTATCAAACATCACCAAAGTGGTCTTCCTTTTAATAAGGTTTAGAATCCTTCCACTTTCTCTGGTGTCACTAAAGGTTTATGTGATCTGAGACCTGCTCTGCACAGTCTGAAATGCCCATCACCAGACCTGCGTTCAAATAGTATTTGAAATAATTTCAAAAACTTTAGCTGGGCTTGATTGAGCTTGCCTGGCTTTATGGAATAAGTTGAATAGTTGCAAAAGTGCAAACCCCGCCCACCAGTCACTCCAGGCAGGTTAAAGCAAACAGTTCAATATTTGAAACATTTTGAATAGTATTTGAATCCAGGTCTGGACATCATAGAGACATTCACCTGACATTTGTGCTCCGGGACATTGGCTGATGACGGTGAGGGAGTTGTTTCATGCTTGAATGGGTATCCATTGTGAAGTGTTTAGACTAAACGTGGATGTCAGTTGGGCTTAAACTAGCTTTGTGCCCCTAGGTCAAACATTTCTGAGTGTGTGTGTGTGTGTGTGTACAGAGCCTGTGACCCTGACAAAGTCATCTGGCAGGCATGTCAGACCTGTATGTGTACGCGTATATTCTTCATTTACTCATGTCAACCTCTCTTCCCTGTTTGCTGCAGCATATCAATGTCCATTTGAAGACATTCCGTGTTGTTTCTGTGTATTACTCACTTCAAAATTACAGGCTATAATCATCTGGACTGTAGGAGTGTGTCTACATTGAATAGAAAAATAAAAACATGGTATTTAAACGATTTGTATCTGCTTGGTTTAATGAAACTACATTATGACTCATGTACAATATGGTGTATCATCTAGGCTGCGTCCCAAATGGCACCAATATGGTGTATCATCTAGGCTGCGTCCCAAATGGAACCAATATGGTGTATCATCTAGGCTGCGTCCCAAATGGAACCAATATGGTGTATCATCTAGGCTGCGTCCCAAATGGCACCAATATGGTGTATCATCTAGACTGCATCCCAAATGGAACCAATATGGTGTATCATCTAGGCTGCGTCCCAAATGGCACCAATATGGTGTATCATCTAGGCTGCATCCCAAATGGAACCAATATGGTGTATCATCTAGGCTGCGTCCCAAATGGCACCAATATGGTGTATCATCTAGACTGCGTCCCAAATGGCACCAATATGGTGTATCATCTAGGCTGCATCCCAAATGGAACCAATATGGTGTATCATCTAGGCTGCGTCCCAAAAGCCACCAATATTGTATAGTGGACTACCTTTGACCAGGGCCCATTTGGGACGCAGTCTAGATGATATACACCAGGCTCTTAGGGTCAGATAGCTAATTTCACACAGAGCTGGCAACCTTCAAACTAACTTCCTGGAATTTTACATTTTGTAGGATTTCAGTTCCCTGGTATTAATTCTACCCCCTGCGTCTCTCCTATCATCCTTTCTCATTCCCTCAGCTCATCAGTAACAGACATATCTGAGAGAAACGCTGGGTGTCTGTGCGTGTATGTGTGTGTGTGATTTCACTTGTGTGTGTTCCTTGTGCATGACAGTGTGTGTCTGTGTTCATGTGTGTGTGTGTGTGTGTGTGTGTGTGTGTGTGTGTGTGTGTCTGTATATGGGTATCTGGCTGTGCTACCACAAACTAATCCCAGCAGCTAGGGGGATAATGAGGCATGTCACAGCAGAGAAACATGATCCCTGTGAACAGCTAAACATAGATTACATTATGGCTTGTCAGTGTTTAGCCTATCTGTACTGTCGTTAGCTGATCAATTCATTATGAAGGAGAAGCATGCAGGGAAGCAAAGATGTGGTTGATTGTCTTTATAGGCGAGGTCACTGCTCTTTGAATCACTTTATATGCCTGAAATACATGTAGGCATTTGCTTTGCAGAAACGAATAGACTAAATGGAAAATAACAACTGGAAATAACCACTGAAAATAACCACTGGAAATAACCACAATGCAACAACAAACCTCACATTGGAGACAGGCCAACAAACTCACATTGGAGACAGACCAACAAACCTCATAATGGAGACAGGCCAACAAACTCACATTGGAGACAGACCAACAAACCTCACATTAGAGACAGACCAACAAACCTCACATTGGAGACAGGCCAACAAACTCACATTGGAGACAGGCCAACAAACCTCACATTGGAGACAGGCCAACAAACCTCATATTGGAGACAGGCCAACAAACCTCACATTGGAGACAGACCAACAAACCTCACATTAGAGACAGACCAACAAACCTCACATTGGAGACAGGCCAACAAACCTCATATTGGAGACAGGCCAACAAACCTCACATTGGAGACAGGCCAACAAACCTCACATTGGAGACAGGCCAAAAACCTCACATTGGAGACAGGCCAACAAACCTCACATTGGAGACAGGCCAACAAACCTCACATTAGAGACAGGCCAACAAACCTCACATTGGAGACAGGCCAACAAACCTCACATTGGAGTCAGGCCAACAAACCTCAGATTGGAGACAGGCCAACAAACCTCAGATTGGAGACAGGCCAACAAACCTCACATTGGAGATGGGCCAACAAACCTCAGATTGATTCAATATAAAGTTTACAAAGAAAGAGAAATAAAGAAGACTTTTTCTTTAGCTGAAAGCCTATTGATTTATCCATGTAGAATGGAACAATGTTGTGGTCCTCATAAAAGAGGACCTCTTCATTTCTTGGAAGGAACATATGGAATAAAACCTTTAAATATCTATAATCACCTTTATTGGCCTTTCTTATCTGTCAGTAGCCTATACATGTCCCTTCTATCTGTGATAGATATGATAATTTGTGGAAGTTGGAGAAGGACATTCTCCCAAATTGGCAAAGTACATCTGAGCAATCTATACATTTTCCATTCTATAAGTGAAAGAAGTGGGAGCAGGACAGGTAGCTGAATGCAAAATACCTTGGCTATAGACACCATGAAGAGAGGTAGAGAACAGCACAGTAACACTTCAAAATACCTCGGCTATAGACACCATGAAGAGAGGTGGAGAACAGCACAGTAACACTTCAAAATACCTTGGCTATAGACACCATGAAGAGAGGTGGAGAACAGCACAGTAACACTTCAAAATACCTCGGCTATAGACACCATGAAGACAGGTGGAGAACAGCACAGTAACACTTCAAAATACCTTGGCTATAGACACCATGAAGACAGGTGGAGAACAGCACAGTAACACTTCAAAATACATTGGCTACAGACACCATGAAAAGAGGTGGAGAACAGCACAGTAACACTTCAAAGTGCTATTTCTTTATCATACTGTAGCAGAGAGAAAGGTCATTTCCCAGCAAACAGTGCCTTGCCTAGTCAGGTTCAAATTACACTTTGACAAGGCTTTGAGTGCAGCACAATCAGTAAAAATGACAGCACCACTTCCTATATAGTCAGTAAAATGACGTGTTGAGGCTAATCAAACATGTGGCTGGCTACTCATGGTGACCCGCAGTGCAATTGATCAAATACTTCACTCAAGTGGAAAGATTCATTAATTGCCCTATGTCTCTGACACACTTTTCATATGTATAGCGTGGTTATGACTTGTTCGATCAAGTCTGTTAACGACTAGCACTTCACATGTTTAGGTGAGTGAGTAGAGCTTCTGAGTGACTGACAGTACAATTGCCTGAGAACAGTTTACTACTGCCAGTCTCTGGGGGAGAGAGGGCCATGTTGACTGGGTCAATTTGGGGCTGACACTGTGTTCTCACTCTATCTGTACAACATCTCTTTCACTCAGTATACTCCTCTCTCTCTCTCTCTCTCTCCCTCTCTCTCTCTCTCTGTCAGTACGTGCTCTCTCTCACAGTACACTCATCTCTCTCTCTAATTCTCTCTCTTTCTCTCAGTACGTGCTCTATCTTAGTACACATCTCTCTCTCTCATTCTCTGTATTCTCTCAGTCAGAACTCTCCCTCCTTCTCGCTCTCGCATTCTCTGTCTACCTAATTTGTTCTCTCTCTCCCACTGAGGATGTTCAGTTCCAAGATTGTTCAGAGAATCGGCAAGGGAGGGAGGAAGCAAGGGAGGGAGGAGGAACCCGTGCAGCTGCAGAGTCGACAGGCCGAGAGAGGAGAGGAACAGGTGGTGATTTACTGAGATAATTTAGAGGATAATTGTGTACATGATCCGTCTTTAAGGGTTGCCTCCCAAATGGCCCCATATTCCCTATATAGTCCGCTACTTTTGATAAATAGCATACTATAAAGGGAATAGAGTGTCATTTGGGATACATATTCTGTTTTTGAGGACAAGCATCACCAGCCAGGCTCCTTTTCCAATAATCACACCCTTAACACTCTCATCTGATCTGCCTTCTCTTCTCTGGGCTGTGGCTTCTCTGGGCTGTGGCTTCTCTGGGCTGTGGCTTCTCTGGGCTGTGGTTTCTCTGGGCTGTGGTTTCTTTGGGCTGTGGCTTCTCTGAGCTGTGGCTTCTCTGAGCTGTGGCTTCTCTGGGCTGTGGCTTCTCTGAGCTGTGGCTTCTCTGTGCTGTCGCTTCTCTGGGCTGTGGCTTCTCTATGCTGTGGCTTCTCTGGGCTGTGGCTTCTCTGGGCTGTGGCTTCTCTGGGCTGTGGCATATCTGGGCTGTGGCTTCTCTGGGCTGTGGCTTCTCTGGGCTGTGGCATATCTGGGCTGTGGCATATCTGGGCTGTTGCTTCTCTGGGCTGTGGCTTCTCTGGGCTGTGGCTTCTCTGAGCTGTGGCTTCTCTGGGCTGTGGCTTCTCTGGGCCGTGGCTTCTCTGGGCTGTCGCTTCTCTGGGCTGTGGTTTCTTTGGGCTGTGGCTTCTCTGAGCTGTGGCTTCTCTGAGCTGTGGCTTCTCTGAGCTGTGGCTTCTCTGAGCTGTGGCTTCTTTGGGCTGTGGCTTCTCTGAGCTGTGGCTTCTCTGGGCTGTCGCTTCTCTGGGCTGTGGCTTCTCTATGCTGTGGCTTCTCTGGGCTGTGGCTTCTCTGGGCTGTGGCATATCTGGGCTGTGGCTTCTCTGGGCTGTGGCTTCTCTGGGCTGTGGCATATCTGGGCTGTTGCTTCTCTGGGCTGTGGCTTCTCTGGGCTGTGGCTTCTCTGAGCTGTGGCTTCTCTGGGCTGTGGCTTCTCTGGGCTGTGACTTCTCTGGGCTGTGGCTTCTCTGGGCTGTGGCTTCTGAGGGCTGTGGCTTCTCTGGGCTGTGACTTCTCTGGGCTGTGGCTTCTCTGGGCTGTGGCTTCTCTGGGCTGTGGCTTCTCTGGGCTGTGGCTTCTCTGGGCTGTGACTTCTCTGGGCTGTGGCTTCTCTGGGCTGTGGCTTCTGAGGGCTGTGGCTTCTCTGGGCTGTGGCTTCTCTGGGCTGTGGCTTCTGAGGGCTGTGGCTTCTCTGGGCTGTGACTTCTCTGGGCTGTGGCTTCTGAGGGCTGTGGCTTCTCTGGGCTGTGGCTTCTCTGGGCTGTGGCTTCTGAGGGCTGTGGCTTCTCTGGGCTGTGACTTCTCTGGGCTGTGGCTTCTGAGGGCTGTGGCTTCTCTGGGCTGTGGCTTCTCTGGGCTGTGGCTTCTGAGGGCTGTGGCTTCTCTGGGCTGTGGCTTCTCTGGGCTGTGGCTTCTGAGGGCTGTGGCTTCTCTGGGCTGTGACTTCTCTGGGCTGTGGTTTCTTTGGGCTGTGGCTTCTCTGGGCTGTGGCTTCTCTGGGCTGTGGCTTCTGAGGGCTGTGGCTTCTCTGGGCTGTGGCTTCTCTGGGCTGTGGCTTCTCTGGGCTGTGACTTCTCTGGGCTGTGGCTTCTCTGGGCTGTGGCTTCTCTGGGCTGTGACTTCTCTGGGCTGTGGCTTCTCTGGGCTGTGGCTTCTCTGGGCTGTGGCCTCTCTGGGCTGTGGCCTCTCTGGTTACTGCAATGTACTACAGGGCATTGCATAGACTCTGTGTGAAGGGAAAGAGTTATAGTGTACTATATTCTCTCTTGTTGCCAAATTACCCAAAATAAATATTCCCTACTGATTGTATTCCCTGAGGGTGGAGGTGTGTCTGTTTGTGTGTGTGTGTGTCACCAAAGAATTCACAGTTAACTCAGAAGTGGAAGTCATTATCGGATACGATGGATACGATGGACTACCGCAGTGTAACGTGTGTGAGTGTGTGTGTCAATGGGGAAATGGATAGTAAACAAACAACTCAGCTCCATAATCAGCTCCATTAAAACATAATGGATGTAATTAGCATATTACATGTTACCCATGCCTCTTTCTCCTCATAATTAGGGAGCAGGTGTGTGTGTGTTCTTGTGTGTGTGTGTCTGTTTGTGTGTTATCATGCATGCGTATGTGTGGGAATATCTTGCTCAAGGAGATTGAGGTTGGCAGAGTTAATTGATAGTGGCAGTGGGGCTCAGGCAGGCAGGGAGAGTAGAGATAGTTGTGATTAATGTCACAGAGTGTGGCTCAGTCCTAAACAGTCAACGCCTGTCCCTCTAAGAGAGAGAGAGAGAGAGAGAGAGAGAGAGAGAGAGTGTTTGTGTTTTGTGTGTATGTGTGTGTCTGTGAAAAAAATATTCTCCGCTCAGTCAACATGATATTTGTAAGCTACTTGCCGAACACATCTCTGAAAGTCCTGCTCACAGTTATCCAGGGTTGATATTGAGGGTCGTAAATTCAGTACTTTCAACAAATATACATTTGAGCAAAACCACTTCACCCTTGCGGTCATGAGTCAGCTTCTCCAAAAGAGAAGGATGACAGTGACAAGAATTTAAAGCAGTTCTCTGAAGACATTTGACATTTTAGGGTCTACTACTTTAGATCTCTTGGGACTCCTTTTCACTGTTGTTCAGTCTGGATGTTAAGGGGCGTGAAGTTAAAGTACTGTAGCTTCCATATCTAAACACCAGTGGAGGCTGCTGACGGCTCATAACAATGTCTGGAACGGCGCTAACGGAATGACATCAAACACATGAAAACCATGTGTTTGATGCATTTGGTACAATTCCACTGATTCCGCTCCAGTCATTACCACGACCCTGTCCTCCCCCACCAACCTCATTTCAGTTTTACCCCAAAGGCACAGCTTCTCAGAAAGAGAAGGGCAAAAATGAAAAGAGAGAACTTCAATTGAAACATTTTGTTTTTCTTCTTTCTCCCTCCAGGAACACTTTGTCTCTGGTCAAAGGTAGTGCACTATATAAAGAATAGTGTGCAGTTGGAGAGCTTGGATGGAGTTGGAGGAGATAGGAGACAGTTGGAGGGCTTGGATGGAGTTGGAGGAGATAGGAGACAGTTGGAGAGCTTGGAGGGCGTTGGAGGAGATAGGAGACAGTTGGAGAGCTTGGATGGAGTTGGAGGAGATAGGAGACAGTTGGAGAGCTTGGATGGAGTTGGAGTAGATAGGAGACAGTTGGAGAGCTTGGATGGAGTTGAAGTAGATAGGAGACAGTTGGAGAGCTTGGAGGGCGTTGGAGGAGATAGGAGACAGTTGGAGAGCTTGGATGGAGTTGGAGTAGATAGGAGACAGTTGGAGGGCTTGGATGGAGGGAGGAGATAGGAGACAGTTGGAGAGCTTGGATGGAGTTGGAGTAGATAGGAGACAGTTGGAGAGCTTGGATGGAGTTGGAGTAGATAGGAGACAGTTGGAGAGCTTGGATGGAGTTGGAGGAGATAGGAGACAGTTGGAGAGCTTGGATGGAGTTGGAGTAGATAGGAGACAGTTGGAGAGCTTGGATGGAGTTGGAGGAGATAGGAGACAGTTGGAGAGCTTGGATGGAGTTGGAGGAGATAGGAGACAGTTGGAGGGCTTGGATGGAGTTGGAGTAGATAGGAGACAGTTGGAGGGCTTGGATGGAGGGAGGAGATAGGAGACAGTTGGAGAGCTTGGATGGAGTTGGAGTAGATAGGAGACAGTTGGAGAGCTTGGATGGAGTTGGAGTAGATAGGAGACAGTTGGAGAGCTTGGATGGAGTTGGAGGAGATAGGAGACAGTTGGAGAGCTTGGATGGAGTTGGAGTAGATAGGAGACAGTTGGAGAGCTTGGATGGAGTTGGAGGAGATAGGAGACAGTTGGAGAGCTTGGATGGAGTTGGAGTAGATAGGAGACAGTTGGAGAGCTTGGATGGAGTTGGAGTAGATAGGAGACAGTTGGAGAGCTTGGATGGAGTTGGAGGAGATAGGAGACAGTTGGAGAGCTTGGATGGAGTTGGAGGAGATAGGAGACAGTTGGAGAGCTTGGATGGAGTTGGAGGAGATAGGAGACAGTTGGAGGGCTTGGATGGAGGGAGGAGATAGGAGACAGTTGGAGAGCTTGGAGGGCGTTGGAGGAGATAGGAGACAGTTGGAAGGCTTGGAGGGCGTTTGAGGCGGGAGAGCTAGTCCACATATAAGAGTGCAGATACACAGACAGAGCAGGACTAAAGAAGGGAGAAAGCTATGTGTGTGTGAGAGAGACAGAGACGGAGAGAGTGTGTATGTACAGTATGTGAGTGTGTGTATGTGTGAAAGAGAGAAAGAGTGTGTGTGTGTTTGTGCGTATGTGCATGTGTGTGTTCGTGTGTGCTAGGACCCCCCAGGGAGCTAGAGAACAGTGGTCCACCCTCGCCCATCCATACTGACAGTGAAAGCCACGCCCCCACTAAGAGCTAGAGAACAGTGGTCCACCCTCGCCCATCCATACTGACAGTGAAAGCCACGCCCCCACTAAGAGCTAGAGAACAGTGGTCCACCCTCGCCCATCCATACTGACAGTGAAAGCCACACCCCCACTAAGAGCTAGAGAACAGTGGTCCACCCTCGCCCATCCATACTGACAGTGAAAGCCACACCCCCACTAAGAGCTAGAGAACAGTGGTCCACCCTCGCCCATCCATACTGACAGTGAAAGCCACACCCCCACAAAGAGCTAGAGAACAGTGGTCCACCCTCGCCCATCCATACTGACAGTGAAAGCCACACCCCCACTAAGAGCTAGAGAACAGTGGTCCACCCTCGCCCATCCATACTGACAGTGAAAGCCACGCCCCCACTAAGAGCTAGAGAACAGTGGTCCACCCTCGCCCATCCATACTGACAGTGAAAGCCACGCCCCCACTAAGACACACCTCTAATATACTGTCTTTATGACAAAACAATCTCATAAGGCCTTATTTTGAGGCCTAGTTTTACCCTAATACGGTAGCCTGACACTTATCGTTTACAGGCCACATCAGGCATGCAAGTCACATTAAGATCATGTAATTCCTATTGGGATCCAGACAGATTTAGGATATCCAACAGTTGGAATTTTCATTTACCCACAACCTGCATTCAGAATGACTGCCTTCTTCTTCTTCTTCTTCTTCTTCTTCTTCTTCTTCTTCTTCTTTGGGATTAGGTTGGCGGATAGCATCCAACTTTGAGGTGCATACACCGCCACCTACTGTACTGGAGTGTAAGGCCAGTCACGGCATCCCTACATTAACTTCTCTTCATTAGTCCTGTTCCTCTAAGAAAGTGAAATATAGGCATAGACACAACCACATACACTCATTGTATGTGGTTGTGTCTATACATTAAAAACCCAATACCCCATTCCACTACTTTGACCCTATTGGCTCCTGCACCATCCCACCCTACATCCCACTGCTGGCTTGCCTCTGAAGCTAAGCAGGGTTGGTCCTGTTTGGTCCCTAGATGGGAGACCAGATGCTGCTGGAAGTGGTGTTGGAGGGCCAGGCACTCTTTCCTCTGGTCTAAAAAAAAGCATCCCAATGCCCCAGGGCAGTGATTTGGGACATTGCTCTGTGTAGGGTGCTGTCTTTCAGATGGGATGTAAAATGGGTGGCTGAACTCTTTGTGTTTACAAAAGATCCCTTAGCACTTATCGTAAGAAAAAGGGGTGTTAACCCCGGTGTCCTGGCTAAATTTCCAATCTGGCCCTCATACCATCATGGCCACCTAATGATCCCCAGCTTCTGATTGGCTCATTCACCACCCTCCTCTCCCCTGTAACTATTCCCCAGGTTGTTGCTGTAAATGAGAATGTGTTCTCAGTCAACTTACCTGGTAAAATAGAAATAAACAGCCTGGGAGGATGGGACACCACCCTGTAACTCTTCTGAAGTCAGATCTCGCATACCCAAATACTTCTCTGCAGCTGCCACCACAACATCTATTTTCTGTTATTTCCATTTCTGCGGTACACTTAATATCCATTGCTATGAACGCTAAGTAGCCAACCTTACCGAAGCATATATCGGTATTGGCTTATCCCTCTCAGGATCCCTCACCCTTGACCCATCCTCCTCTACTTTCCTACCCTGCCTCAGCATACGATACCTTCTGCACTACTCTGACTCTGGCCACTTCAACCTGCCCCTCTCGTACCAGACATTTCCGATCCCCAGCAACATGCGTACCTCTACAGTTAACACACACAACTTTATCCACCGAAACTACACAATCCTCTGTCCCATGTCCTCCTGCACACTCTCCACATCAGTTACACCTGAAACAACGCAGTGGATTCGGGCACAAAAGCTCTAACAGGATAACTGACTTTGTCTGGTAGAGACTCTGACTCAAAAGGACTGACAGTGACTCCTCTGTCTCACCATGCTCCCCACCGGGTCTGCGATGCACCAAACAAGAATCAAGAATCTTCAACTTCAATTGCTCCATCTCCACACTAAACGCTACCCCTGAAATCATTCCTTTCAATGGTGCCCTGTTCCTAAGAGCAAAGCAAGAAACAGATCTTGACCCAAGTTGTGTGGTTCCCTTCACTACAGGTTACCTTCACTACAGGTTCCCTTCACTACAGGTTACCTTCACTACAGGTTACCTTCACTGATTCAACTGAACCATATATCACAAGTCCACTACAGGTTACCTGCACTGATTCAAATGCACCCAACTCCTTTCTCATCCACCCTGAAACCACAAATGGATCCGCCAAAAGGCAAGGGTCCACTTTCTCCAAAAATATCACTCCTACTGGACCAGATTCTTCTTTATCATGTCCAAAGTTGGTGGTCCTCAACGCAGGTACTTCATCCTCAATCTGGTCAGGTTCCATCTCGGAGCTACTGGAGCACGTAGCCCTCTTTTTGCACTTGACGCCAACCACCTCACCGCTTCCCTCTACACTCAGCTCCTTCCTCACCACACTACTTCCCTATACATTCAGCTCCTTCCACATCACACTGCTTCCCTCCACACTCAGCTCCTTCCTCACCACACTGCTTCCCTCCACACACAGCTCCTTCCTCACCACACTGTTTCCCTCTACACTCAGCTCCTTCCTCACCACACTGCTTCCCTCAATACTCAGCTTCTTCCTCACCACACTGCTTCCCTCTACACTCAGCTTCTTCCTCATCACACTGCTTCCCAGTCTGAGGGGAAAGATGAACGGAGCAAAGTATAGAGAGATCCTTGATGAAAACCTGCTCCAGAGCGCTCAGGAACTCAGACTGGGGTGAAGGTTCACCTTCCAACAGGACAACGACCCTAAGCACAAAGCAAGAGTGGATTCAGGACAAGTCTCTGAATGTCCGTTAGTGGCCCAACCAGAGCCTGGACATGAACCCGATCGAACATCTCTGGAGAGACCTGAATATAGCTGTGCAGCAAAGCTCCCCATCCAACCTGACAAAGCTTGAGAGGATCTGCAGAGAAAAATGGGAGAAACTCCCCAAATACAGGTGTATCAAGCTTGTAGCGTCATACCCAAGATGACTAGTGTATGTAATCGCTGCAAAAGGTGCTTCAACAAAGTACTGAGTAAAGGGTCTGAATACTTACAGTGGTATCTAAAACAAAAATCCAGAAAATCACATTGTATGATTTTTAAATAATTAATTTGCATTTTATTGCATGACATAAGTATTTGATCACCTACCAACCAGTAAGAATTCCGGCTTTCACAGACCTGTTAGTTTTTCTTTAAGAAGCCCTCCTGTTCTCCACTCATTACCTGTATTAACTGCACCTATTTGAACTCGTTACCTGTATAAAAGACACCTGTCCACACACTCAATCAAACAGACTCCAACCTCTCCACAATGGCCAAGACCAGAGAGCTGTGTAAGGACATCAGAGATAAAATTGTAGACCTGCACAAGGCTGGGGTGGGCTACAGGACAATAGGCAAGCAGCTTGGTGAGAAGGCAACAACTGTTGGCGCAATTATTAGAAAATGGAAGAAGTTCAAGATGACGGTCAATCTCCCTCGGTCTGGGGCACCATGCAAGATCTCACCTCGTGGGGCATCAATGATCATGAGGAAGGTGAGGGATCAGCCCAGAACTACATGGCAGGACCTGGTCAATGACCTGAAGAGAGCTGGGACCACAGTCTCAAAGAAAACCATTAGTAACACACTACGCCGTCATGGATTAAAATCCTGCAGCGCACGCAAGGTCCCCCTGCTCAAGCCAGCGCATGTCCAGGCCCGTCTGAAGTTTGCCAATGACCATCTGGATGATCCAGAGGAGGAATGGGAGGAGGTCATGTGTTCTGATGAGACAAAAATATAGCTTTTTGGTCTAAACTCCACTCGCCGTGTTTGGAGGAAGAAGGATGAGTACAACCCCAAGAACACCATCCCAACCGTGAAGCATGGAGGTGGAAACATCATTCTTTGGGGATGCTTTTCTGCAAAGGGGACAGGACGACTGCACCGTATTGAGGGGAGGATGGATGGGGCCATGTATCGCGAGATCTTGGCCAACAACCTCCTTCCCTCAGTAAGAGCATTGAAGATGGGTCGTGGCTGGGTCTTCCAGCATGACAACGACCCGCAACACACAGCCAGGGCAACTAAGGAGTGGCTCCGTAAGAAGCATCTCAAGGTCCTGGAGTGGCCTAGCCAGTCTCCAGACCTGAACCCAATAGAAAATCTTTGGAAGGAGCTGAAAGTTCGTATTGCCCAGCGACAGCCCCGAAAATTGAAGGATCTGTATGGAGGAGTGGGCCAAAATCCCTGCTGCAGTGTGTGCAAACCTGGTCAAGAACTACAGGAAACATATGATCTCTGTAATTGCAAACAAAGGTTTCTGTACCAAATATTAAGTTTTGCTTTTCTGATGTATCAAATACTTATGTCATGCAATATAATGCAAATTAATTACTTAAAAATCATACAATGTGATTTTCTGGATTTTTGTTTTAGATTCCGTCACTCACAGTTGAAGAGTACCTATGATAAAAATTACAGACTTCTACATGCTTTGTAAGTGGGAAAACCTGCAAAATCGGCAGTGTATCAAATACTTGTTCCCCCCACTGTATGTAGCACTGTATGCTTTCTCATTATGGGGTATTGTGTGTATTTTATATTATTTCACCTTTATTTAACTAGGCAAGGCAGTTAAGAAAATGACGGCCTACACCGGCCAAACCTGGATGACGATGGGCCAATTGTGTGCCGCCCTATGGGACTTCCAATCACGGCCGGTTGTGGTACAGCCTGGATTCGAACCAGGGTAACACCTCAAGCACTGACCGCTCCGCCACTCGGGAGCCCAAGATTGATTAGGGAAAAAAACAATTTAATAGAATTTAGGATAAAGCTCTTATATAACAAAATGTGAAAAAATGTAAGGGGTCTTGATTGATTGATAGACAGACAGACAGACAGACAGACAGACAGACAGACAGACAGACAGACAGACAGACAGACAGACAGACAGACAGACAGACAGACAGACAGACAGACAGACAGACAGACAGACAGACAGACAGATAGATAGATAGATACTGTACAGGTAAATGACAGGAAGAGATACTTAAATAGCTAAATGTGCGTATGATATAATTTGGGGTAATAATAGTAAAGATGGCACTGGCCACCACAGACTGGTAGAAGGTATGCAGTAGTTTACTGCACACTCCTCAGAAAGTAGAGTCGGCTCTGGCCCTTTTTGTACAGGGCCCCGGTGTTACCAGCCCATTCCAGCCTATTGTCCATATGGACTCCCAGGAATTTGTATGACCCAACCATTTCCACATCCATCCCCTGTATAGGTACTGTAGTCGGTTAGGCCTTAGTTCAGTTCTCCTGAAGTCCACCACCATCTCCTTTGTTTTGCTGATGTTGAGCTGAAGGTGGTTCTGCTCACACCACAACACAAAGTAATTGATTGTGCTCCAGTACTCCTCCTCCTGCCTATCCCTGACACACCCTACAATTGCGGAGTCATCCAAGAACTTCTGTAGGTGGCATGTTTCAGAGTTATATCTGAAGTCCGAGGTGTAGAGGGTGAATAGGAATGGGGACAGGACTGTTCCCTGGGGGGCCCCTCTGTTGCTCACTGCCCGTTCTGACACACAGCTCTGTAGTCGCACAAATTGTGGCCTACCGGTCAGGTAGTCCGTAACCCAGGAGACTAAGGGTGCTTCCACTTTCATCCTCCTCATCTTCTCACCCAGTAGCAGGGGCTGAATGGTGTTGAGCCTCACAGAGCACATCCCAGTCTGTTGTCTCAAAGCAATCCTGTAGGGCTTCATTCGCCTCCGGGGACCATCTCTTAATGGTCCTAGTGGTCGCTGGCTGCTGTTGGACCATAGGCCTGTAGAGTGGGGTGAGGTGGACAAGGTTGTGATCCGATCTACCGAGGGGAAGGAGTGTAGTGGAGTTGTATGCATCCTTCACATTAGCATATAACAAGTCCAGAGTTGTATTATTCCTGGTTGGGCACTTCACAAACTGTTTGAACTTGGGCAGCGTTGAAGAGAGAGATGCATGGTTAAAATCCCCCGAAATGGCAAAGAAGGCACTGGGATACACTGTCTGTAACCTCGCGATAGCAGAGTGGATGACATCACATGCTGCGTTTGCGTCAGCTGAGGGCAGGATGTAAACAATAACAGCAATGGCCACCGTGAATTCCCTTGTCAAATAGTAGGGTCTCAGGCTAACGGCTAACAGCTCAATGTCTGGGCTACAAAACTGTTCCTTAACAGTAATATGGTTTGGATTACATCATCTGTTGTTAACTAATAAAGCCAGCCCCCCTCCCTTACTCTTACCGGAAGCAGCGCTAACCCTGTCCGCTCTGATGGTCTGGAAACCTCCGATAGTGACATTCCCTGTGGGGATGTTATCATTCAGCCATGTCTCAGTAAAAAACACTAGACTAGCTTCTCTGAACTCCCTTTGTCCACGGACAAGACCCTCTAGTTTCTCCAACTTTTTATGCAGCGATCTCACGTTGCCCATAATGATAGACAGTATAGCCGGCTTGTATTTCCTAAGCTCTGCTTTACACTTCAATCCTGCCCTGCGTCCACGCCATCGCCTTTTCAACTCGTCCGGAATAACAAACTTTTCCCTGGGGTGCAGCAGCGCTGAGTGAGCTAAATCCAATAGTAGCACTCCATAATTCTGAACTACATAGTTAAACTGTTAAAAATACAAACTCACGAAAAACATACTAAAACAACAATTAACGCACGAACATGGGAGCTGCTTAACAGGCAACCACACAGGGCGGCGCCAACCACCAATACCATAAGCCGCCTCCAACGTAATTTTAGAAAATTTGAATGTACTTCCAACCAGCCTCACAACTGCAGACCATGTGTAACCACACCAGCCCAGGACCTCCACATTTGGTTTGTCTGAGACCAGCCACCCGGACATCTGATGAAACTGTGGTTTTGCACAACCAAATAATTCCTGCACAAACTGTCAGAAACTGTCTCAGGGAAGCTCATCTATGTGCTCGTCGTCCTCACCATGGTCTTGACCTGACTGCAGTTTCGCGTCGTAACCGACTTCAGTGGGCAAATGGCCACTGGCACGCTCGAGAAGTGTGCTCTTCATGGATGAATCCCGAAATCAACTGTATCGGGCATATGGCATATGTGTGTATGGCGACGTGTGGGCGAGTGTTTTCTGATGTCAACGTTGTGAACAGAGTGCCCCATGGTGGCGGTGGGGTTATGGTATGGGAAGGCATAAGCTATGGACAACGAACACAATTGCATTTTGTCGATGGCAATATGAATGCACAGATATACCGTAATGAGATCCTGAGGCCAATTGTTGCGCCATTCATCCGCCACCATCATGTTTCAGCATGACAATTATTTTATTTTTTTAATTAACCTTTATTTAACTAGGCAAGTCAGTTAAGAACAATTTCTTATTTACACACTCCTTAGCCAAATAAATTTAAACTCAGTTTTTCACAATTCCTAGTAAAAATTCCCTGTCTTAGGTCAGTTAGGATCACCACTTTATTTTAAGAATGTGAAATGTCAGAATATTAGTAAAGATAATTATTTATTTCAGATTTTATTTCTTTCATCACAGTGGGTCAGAAGTTTACATACACTCAGTTAGTATTTGATAGCATTGCCTTTAAATTGTTTAACTTGGTTCAAATGTTTCGGGTAGCCTTCCACAAGCTTCCCAAAATAAGTTGGGTGAATTTTGGCCCATTCCTCCTGACAGAACTGAGTCAGGTTTGTAGGGGTCCTTGCTCGCACACAGTTTTCTGGAATTTTCCAAGCTGTTTAAAAGGCACAGTCAACTTAGTGTATGCAAACTTCTGACCCACTGGAATTGTAATATAGTGAATTACAAGTGAAATAATCTGTCTGCAAACAATTGTTGGAAGAATTACTTGTGTCATGCACAAAGTAGATGTCCTAACCAACTTGCCAAAACTATAGTTTATTAACATGAAATCTGTGGAGTGGTTGAAAAATGAGTTTTAATGACTTCAACCTAAGTGTATGTAAACTTCCGACTTCAACTGTATATCCCCCCTATCTTTCTTGCTCTCTCTCTCTATCTCTCTCGTTCTCTCTCAATGTAAGATGGCTTCATAGAGGAAGTAAGTACCATAGTGCGACAGCCTCTGGTAAAGAAAGAGTAATACTGGGCTAAACAAAGCATGCACAGTAGATCTGCAAGACAAGTGTCTGTCTTGTATACACTTTAATTAGTCTCTCCGTCTGTCTCTAAATTAGAATAGAATGTTCTTTACAGAATATAAAGTCTCTGTCTGTGTCTCTAAATTAGAATATTATAATATAATATAGGGTTTATTGCTCTCCTCCCAGGAGAAAATTATTCCGACAGGAACTTGTTGTACAGTGTTAGTTTCTCTGGCTTTGTACAGTGTTAGTTTCTCTGGCTTTGTCTCTATCAGTATCAGGGACTTGTTGTGTCATCTTGACATTGACGGTGTCTCTGGCTGCGTCCCTAATGGCACCGTATTACCTATATAGTGCTTGACTTTTGACCAGGGCTCTATGGGCTCCGGTCAAAAGTAGTGTACTATGTAGGGAATAGGGTGCTATTTGGGAAACAACCTCTGTCTGTACCAGGGACTTGTTGAGTCTGTCTTGGCATACCTGTGGGTTGTTTTCGTGCTGTTTTCTGAATGTTGACTGATGGTTTTCTGCCTGTGTTCTGACTGTTTCACAGACAGGTTCTGGCTGTGTTCTGACTGTTTCACAGACAGGTTCTGGCTGTGTTCTGGCTGTTTCATACACAGGTTATGGCTGTTGATGAACTGGCAGTGATAATGATATTCAAGCTCACAGCTCAATAAACACAGCTGATGCAAATCTGACGACTGGTCATCTCTGCCAATGTGATGGCGCTTCTACTGTGCTCGGCAGACATGGGCTGAGCTAAACACACACACACACGCACGCACGCACAAACACACACACACACACACAAACACACCCACACACACAGAAAACCACACAAACAACTGAACCCATGCACATGAGCTCAGATACACACCTGTGTGTAAGCCCCTCTCTCTCTCTAGGTCTGTCTCTATCTCTGTCTCTCTCTCTCTCTCTCTCTCTCTGTCTTTGTCTGTCTGGTGCACACACACAAACACACACATACATACACACAAATGCAAGCATGCACACTCACACAAACACATACGTGAATTACACAGAGAGGTGGTAAACCCTTCTACAGCAAAACAGGCACACAGAATATATACAATTATGTGTCAAATATAGTATTAAGATTAGAATCCATATTTATTTTACCTTTATTTTACTAGTCAAGTCAGTTAAGAACAAATTCTTATTTTCAATGACGGCCTAGGAACAGCCTTGTTCAGGGGCAGAACGACAGATTTTTACCTTGTCAGCTCGGGGATTCGATCCAGCAACCTTTCGATTACGGGCCCAACACTCTAACCACTGGGCTACCTGCCGCCCCTGAACAAGGCAGTTAACATATGCAGAAGAGCAATACAGAAACACAGAAAATACAGAATAATCAAGAGACCAATTGAAATGTAAAGGACCTGAGCCCCTCAATATGAGCAATCTTAGGATAAAAATATAGACGATATACATTGAACTAATGCAAAGATATTCAACCCATGATGGTCTCATTAGAAAACATCAGTCTCTCTCAGTGTAATAGTATGATGGTCCCATTAGAACACATCAGTCTCTCTCAGTGTAATAGTATGATGGTCTCATTAGAACACATCAGTCTCTCTCAGTGTAATAGTATGATGGTCTCATTAGAACACATCAGTCTCTCTCAGTGTAATAGTATGATGGTCCCATTAGAACACATCAGTCTCTCTCAGTGTAATAGTATGATGGTCCCATTAGAACACATCAGTCTCTCTCAGTGTAATAGTATGACGGCCCCATTAGAACACATCAGTCTCTCTCAGTGTAATAGTATGATGGTCTCATTAGAAAACATCAGTCTCTCTCAGTGTAATAGTATGATGGTCTCATTAGAACACATCAGTCTCTCTCAGTGTAATAGTATGATGGTCTCATTAGAACACATCAGTCTCTCTCAGTGTAATAGTATGATGGTCTCATTAGAACACATCAGTCTCTCTCAGTGTAATAGTATGATGGTGATTAGAACACTACTAGATAATGCCTGGAGGCTTAACAAGCTGGCTGATAAGTGGCTTTTGGCATCTTCTCTGACACTCGTCGTATGTCTTTTTCAGTTATAAATGAGCCAATACGGGTGGATTTCCCCTCATTTTGCCATTATGACTCACCATTCATTTGAATAAAGAGGAGACAGGCGTGAGACGAGCAAATTCATTTGACTAGTTTAATGACTAATTAGTGTTTGTGTCAGGATGTGTTAGTAACGTATTGAAGCTAAAGGGGTTATATTATGTTGTGTGTGTGTTCATGTTTGTAATCTCCCAATAGGAATAGTGATGTGTGAGGTGTGTGTGTGTTCATGTTTGTAATCTCCCGATAGGAATAGTGATGTGTGAGGTGTGTGTTCATGTTTGTAATCTCCCAATAGGAATAGTGATGTGTGAGGTGTGTGTTCATGTTTGTAATCTCCCGATAGGAATAGTGATGTGTGAGGTGAATAAAGGGGTGTTTCTGAAAACATCAATTCATCATCGGAGCATGAGTGAGGAATACACTGTAACCATGGGATACAGAGACCCTTCTAAGCAGCTACAGGACAACTGAGGAACAGTACAAAGAACAAAGGGCTTTAGTTAAGACTTCTATATTGATTATGACAATAAGCCACCTTGAGTCATATCCATTTCCTGTCTTCCGAGTTCTGAATGCTTAGAAAAACGATTTGGGTTTCAATCAGATAGCACGTTTTCAATAGCAGGAGTAAGTTCATGGACAGCCAAAGACTTTTAATATTGTCACTGGTTCACATCTTGATGTTGACAATATAATTGTAAATTATTCAATACACATTTAAGAGGTGTAACCGAGTAGAAATAGTGGCTCCTTCCATAAGGAATAATGCATTGTAACGTAGTTCAGTACTTCAAGAGCCAAATCTTTACTTATAAAACAGTGTCCTCTAGTGTTAACATAGAGACATGACACGTGTATGACAGCTATAATACAGACAATTTGACTGCCTACTGTTTATAAGCAAAGATTTCACTAATTACTACAAAGAGATCGTACATACAAATTGAATATGTGAGCAATTAAAACACACATAATACATTTGTACACTTGGAATTAATTTACGATAGTAATCACCAATCTAGAAACCAGAATCTGTAACTGCTCCAGGCTGTGCTGTAACATTTCAGATCATTGGAAGTCCAGACGCACGGTGCCTCAGTCTCTCCATGGGGACTACAGTGACCTCTGTCGAGTCCTGGTGAGAAAACCGCCAGTGAAGACTGAAGACTGCACCAATTAAATTCAATCAATAGACCAGCCTCAAATGACACCATATTCCCCATATAGCACAGCACCTTTCACCAGAGCCACACACTAGCGTGATTGCCATTTAACGTCATTTCAAAACTGGTTGAATTGACGTCATTACAACCATGATTTTAATACAGCACAACGACTCAGATGTCTGTGGAAGACTTTAGACTTTAGAGTTTACAGTTTGGGAGGTATTGTCTTGAAGCAATAGATTCCAAACTGAAATGCTCTGTTTCACCACTCAGGGTTAGGGAGTAACGGATTACATGTAACTGATTACAAAAAAAAATGTTACTAGCCAAAATATTGTAATCAGATTACAGACACTTTTGAAAAACAAAATTATTACTTCTTGGATTACTTTTAAATTCAAAATTTAAGTTTGTTCCACCTTGGCGAGTCTGACCACCAGTCAGAGACCACTATGATGACACACCAAATGATGACCACCAATCAGAGACCACTATGATGACACACCAAATGATGACCACCAATCAGAGACCACTATGATGACACACCAAATGATGACCACCAGTCAGAGACCACTATGATGACACACCAAATGATGACCACCAATCAGAGACCACTATGATGACACACCAAATGATGACCACCAGTCAGAGACCACTATGATGACACACCAAATGATGACCACCAATCAGAGACCACTATGATGACACACCAAATGATGACCACCAGTCAGAGACCACTATGATGACACACCAAATGATGACCACCAATCAGAGACCACTATGATGACACACCAAATGATGACCACCAGTCAGAGACCACTATGATGACACACCAAATGATGACCACCAATCAGAGACCACTATGATGACACACCAAATGATGACCACCAGTCAGAGACCACTATGATGACACACCAAATGATGACCACCAATCAGAGACCACTGATGACACACCAAATGATGACCACCAGTCAGAGACCACTATGATGACACACCAAATGATGACCACCAATCAGAGACCACTGATGACACACCAAATGATGACCACCAGTCAGAGACCATTATGATGACACACCAAATGATGACCACCAGTCAGAGACCACTATAATGAAACACCAAATGATGACCACCAGTCAGAGACCACTATGATGACACACCAAATGATGACCACCAATCAGAGACCACTATGATGACACACCAATAGATTTTCGTAGGCTACAGTGCAAGTTGTCTTCCAGTGGTGTGACTGCTGTCAGCATCAAAGATAAGACAACCAACTTGAATACACCTTCGAGGTAAGGATGACTGCAGTGGTGCAACTTGTCAGCTACGGATATCACTTACTTCTTTTATTGATAGCTAAATAGCAATTATGTAAATCACATTGCTGCTCTCTCAATGATGTGAATCATACTGCTGCTCTCTCAATTATTCACGCCTTACGGATTGTGGTGGTTGTAGATGGCTGTTCACAAATATATATATTTTAACCCAATAATGGTTGAATTCAAGAAGTATAAGCTGCCTATCAATCATTGTGGACAGCCAGTGAAAAATGCACTCTTGCAACAGCTGCATAGACATAGTGTGGATCCCAGTCTCTGTGGAATAACGGTTTAGGGAGTTCCTCTCTTTTAAACTCCTCCATGGTATTGTGCTCCACAGATACTGTCAAAAACAAGATCACTTTAAGAAAACCACAAGTAGGGCTTTCATTGCACATTATAATTTGTGCTGATTCCCCCAAAAAACAGAAGGCCTATTGGACATATGCTTCAACTCGCACACTTTTGATACTTATCGAGATATCAAAGTGGCACCCACCCTCTATGTTCTTCAGGATACAGCAGAAGTTCAGCTCTATGTTCTTGAAGAAACAGCAGAAGTTCAGCTCTATGTTCTTGAAGAAACAGCAGAAGTTCAGCTCTATGTTCTTGATGAAACAGCAGAAGTTCAGCTCTATGTTCTTGATGAAACAGCAGAAGTTCAGCTCTATGTTCTTGAAGAAACAGCAGAAGTTCAGCTCTCTGTTCTTCAGGATACAGCAGAAGTTCAGCTCTATGTTCTTGAAGAAACAGCAGAAGTTCAGCTCTATGTTCTTGATGAAACAGCAGAAGATCAGCTCTATGTTCTTGATGAAACAGCAGAAGATCAGCTCTATGTTCTTGATGAAACAGCAGAAGTTCAGCTCTATGTTCTTGATGAAACAGCAGAAGTTCAGCTCTCTGTTCTTCAGGATACAGCAGAAGTTCAGCTCTATGTTCTTGAAGAAACAGCAGAAGTTCAGCTCTATGTTCTTGAAGAAACAGCAGAAGTTCAGCTCTATGTTCTTGATGAAACAGCAGAAGTTCAGCTCTATGTTCTTGATGAAACAGCAGAAGTTCAGCTCTCTGTTCTTCAGGATACAGCAGAAGTTCAGCTCTATGTTCTTGATGAAACAGCAGAAGTTCAGCTCTATGTTCTTGATGAAACAGCAGAAGTTCAGCTCTATGTTCTTGATGAAACAGCAGAAGTTCAGCTCTATGTTCTTCAGGATACAGCAGAAGTTCAGCTCTATGTTCTTGATGAAGCAGCAGAAGTTCAGCTCTATGTTCTTCAGGATACAGCAGAAGTTCAGCTCTATGTTCTTCAGGATACAGCAGAAGTTCAGCTCTATGTTCTTCAAGATACAGCAGAAGTTCAGCTCTATGTTCTTGAGGAGACTGCAGAAGGTTGAAACCTAAGTGCTCATGCGGTGACATTGATGCTAGCAGTGATGCTGAGTTGGGATGTAAAGGGAGACGGGAATAATGGATAGAGCCAGGATGTAGCTGCTGCTTCCCCATCCTTCCAGTGCTCCAGTCCTGATCATATTCTGCTTCCCTGGGACAGAATGCTGTAAGCTGAACCCTATGTCTGTCTGTCTGTGTGTGTGTGTGTGTGTGTGTGTGTGTGTTTGTGTGTGTGTGTCCAACTAGCCCTGTTGAAGGTACCTTTCTATAGCTATGCTCAGGACAGGACACCTATCTATTTACTGCAGGGGACATTAGTGAAGCTGAGCCTCTCTCTCTCTCTCTCTCTCTCTCTCTCTCTCTCTCTCTCTCTCTGTGTGTGTAAGCTGATCTCTCTCTGTCTCTGTCTCTGTCTCTCACTCTCTCTCTCTCTCTCTCTGTGTGTGTGTGTAAGCTGATCTCTCTCTCTCTCTCTCTCTCTCTCTCTCTCTCTCTCTCTCTCTCTCTCTCTCTCTCTCTCTCTCTCTCTCTCTCTCTCTCTCTCTCTCTCTCTCTCTCTCTCTCTCTCTCTCTCTCTCTCTCTCTGTGTGGAAGTTGAGCCTTCTATCTGCTCTTCCAGGCATTAGCAGGCTTACCATTGATCTACACCCAGGGCAATGGTTATAGCAGTGTCTCCCAAACTTAGTCCTGGTGCACGTTTAGTTTTTTGCTCTAGCACTACACAGCTGATTAAAATAGTCAACTAATCATTACGCTTTGATTATTTGAATCAGCTGTGTAGTACTAGGGCAAAAACCAACACGCACACACACACACACACACACACACACACACACACACACACACACACACACACACACACACACACACACACACACACACACACACACACACACACACACACACACACACACTTTCCTTCTCCATTAACACTTTCCTAATGATAATAAAGAGCAGGGTGATTTTCTCTCATCATCTCTTCTATTGTTGCCAACAACCAAATACCCCAATACATACTCTCTACTGATTGGATACACTGAGAGGGGAGGTGTGTGTGTGTCTGGATAAATACATCATGTGTTTTTCTTATTTTTTTTTTTACTCTCTCTCCCACTAGGGATTTTAACCGCCAACTCCAGCCTGGTGTTTATTCCACTGACGGTTGTGTTTATCTTCCATTTCCAGGGGCGTTATAGGTTCCAGTGGACCTAACTACTCAGCAGAGGGATACATACATCACTGGAGGCGTTGTTAGTCCCAGTGGACCCAACCACTCAGCAGAGGAGGGGAAGTATTATGAAGACATGTTGACATCCCTTAACACCCATAACACTGCCACCCTACTTTAAACTCCTCTCTTTATAAATATATGTTTTGTACTACATTGCTCTGGTCCAGTTGTGTGTAACAAACAAAAAAACAGTCAATTATTCAAAATAAAAACATAAGGCTACACAGGTTCACGCAGGAAACTTTCAAAACGTTCAAAATATCGGGGTCTATTTTCAAAGGCACATTAGTTTGCAATTTTGTCATGTAAAAACTGTCACACTGGCATTTTACAGGTTCAGCAATTTAGCTGTCTAACATCAGCGTGTCTGCGCTGAGGTGGGGTATAAATGGTATGTTAACAATATACACTGAGTGTACAAAACATTAGGAATCCTAATATTGATTTGCACTCCCTTTTGCCCTCAGAACAGTCTCAATTCGTTGGGGCATAGACTCTGCAAGGTGTCAAGCGTTCCACAGGGATGCTGGCCCATGTTGACTCCAATGCTTCCCACAGTTGTGTCAAGTTGGCTGGATGTCATTTGTGTGGTGGACGATTCTTGATACAAAGGGAAACTGTTGACCGTGAAAAACCCAGCAGTGTTGCAGTTCTTGACAAACTCAAACCGGTGTGCCTGGAACCATACCCCATTCAAAGGCACTTCAATATTTTGTCTTGCCCATTCACCCTCTGAATGGCACACACACACACAATCCATGTCTCAATTGTCTCAAGGCTTACAAATCCTTCTTTAACCTGTCTCCTCCCCTTCATCTACACTGGTTGAAGTGGATTTAATAAGTGACATCAATAATGGATCATAGGTTAGTCTAAGTCATGGAAAGAGCAGATGTTCCTAATGTTTTGGTTTGTTAAAATAGAGTCCTATATAACATTGCATGAAAACAGGGAATTTATAAAATTTTACCTTGCATCTCTGAGAGGAAAAATTGGTCACCATGGATACCGTGATGAAGGTTTAAGCCACCCACTTGAGTGCTTGGCCATGGACTTTTCTACCATTTCACACGTTTAATGTGAATATGATTGTCCCTGTTCTCCTTCAGCAAAAATGTATAGTTATTTCTTAGCCAAGTAGTTATCAGCTTATCTTTGGGTTTCAGAAAACAGCTGCCGATATTGTACAAAACTATCCATTTAAAGTATTTTCCCAGTTAAAAACGAGGCTGTGCTAGTGGAGGTCATGACCTTCTGTTTTTTTCCCTCTAATGTCTGTGATAAGGGCTGAGGTCATTGGTGTGAAAGCATGGATGATTATACTTATTAGTATTTATTTTCAGGAAATCAGGACCCAGTCTAGTATAATAATCTGTGTCTACATTCTATATTATATAGACAATATGATAAACATATCCATATTATCTATGCCTCTAGAAGGTGGATAAAAGTGTGTTAGGAAGGAAGAGACTGGGCAGGGATTGAGATGTGCTGCAGATGTGAGTTTAGGGAATCTTGAAAGCAACTCCAAGAAATGCTGTGAAAACTGTCAACAGGTAATATCGAGGGATTTCAAATGAAAATAACATATTCCTTTCTTGTCAGGCCGAGTTAAAACAGAACACAGCCATTATTGCCTGGTGCATTAACATGATACTGATCAAATTCAGTCATTCGTAGTCAGAACGATATCTTGAATACTGTGCAAAGGTTATTGTGAAATCAATATGCTGATGGCAGAGAATTGTCCACAAATAACAGCCTGCCATTCAGCATGCAAACCATGCTTTATCTAGAGGTAACAGTCAAGGGAACAAAGGCAAAGTGCAGTCAAAAGCCCAAATATCAATAAATGTCTAGCCATTTACTTTCACTCTGACAATGCAACACTCCAATTCCTTTCAATTGAAATTCATTCAACAGTGTTGGAATATTAAAGCAAAAGTGGAAGCACTGTTGGAACTGTGTAAGACGAAAGCTAAATTACGCCAGTACACTGTAAACCCCATGAACTGGGTAAGAAATGCTCTGAGAAAGATAAAGTATCCCTCTGAAGTTACTCTATTTTCACTATCATCACAAGCGGCAATACTAATAATCACCAGTAACTAACTGGCTACTGTACCTCTCTGAAGGCCTCCGGGCCACACTCTTTCCCTCTGAAGTTGCACTCCAGCAGCATATCTTCTATACGGTGTCTGGTGCGGTTGTGGAACTCATCGAGGCTGAACCTGGATCCCTGGCGGTCGGGCTCGGGGGCCAGGGGGATCCCAGGGGCCATGTTGTCTTCATACCCCAGCAGCTGGCCCATGAACAGCAGGTCACTATAACTGATCTGGGAGCGGCGGAAGTAGTTGTAGTTACAGAAGGTGATGGCCGGGAAGGTCAAGTTCGGGGCATTTCTCTCGTCCAGCATTGTGACGTGATCGTAGGACAGATAGTAGATGACACGGTCAAACACCTGGAGGAGGAACACGGAGAGAGCTAGCAGGAAGACGATGGCCCAGAGGGCCTGACGCACACTGAACTTCTTGTCTTCCGCAAAGATGTGGTTGGCGCCGTGGAGCGAGCAGCCGTTGAAGAACGCGGCCAGGCTGTCCAACTCGCTGGCGTCGTCTTCATCTTCGTCGTACACGTCCAGTTCGTCGCACCCATCCTCCCGGTACTCCCCCCGACCGTTGCCATCACCGGATTTGATCACCTTGCGGTAGCGGTCGTCGAAGACATCTTTTCCTGGTCCTCTGGGATCATCGTCGGCCGAGAAGGAGATGCTGCACATGATACGGACGGGCATGGTGGAGTCTTGGCTGGGTGGGTCTGGAAGAAACTGTGTATAATCAAAGGCTGGGTGGATATGGAAGAAACTGGTCTGTAATCAAAAGCTGGGCTGGGTGGATCTGGAAGAAACTGGTCTGTAATCAAAAGCTTGGTTGCTCAAAACCTAACAGGCATAGAGTGATGTCGGGAAAATGTCAAGAGAAGAAGAGAGCTGAGCTGTACTGGAAGTCCAAACAAGAGCCCAAAGACACGTCCAACTGAATCAGGTAAACTGGTGCTGTGATGGGTCTGACTGTTGATGATGCATAGTCAGAAAAAGAAAGGAACACTGAATCACGACAGACTCAATCAACAACTCAATGACCTCACTGTCCCCAAACGAGATTAAAAGTTTCTGTTTTCTTGAAAGAAAGAAGACAACGATGGGTAATGATCAGATAAACCGGAGGCAGAACCATAGAGAACTGAGTTATTCTCTTCTTTCATTCTCTCTCATCATTTCATCTCTTCTCTTCTCTCATCCCACATCTGTGGTCGGTGATCAAGGAGTGTCAGGGATGTTGAGATGCCCTGCCCAGGGTTAGTCCTTCCCTTTATGGTGCAGTTGACACATAATACTCCCTGGGAGCCCAGCCACAGGTCACTGTGTCAAGGCAGAGTTACACCATGCACTTACAGGAAGCACTGCTGCTTGACGCATAACAGAGAGAGAGAGAGAGAGAGTGAGAGAGAGAGAGAGAGAGAGAGATATAAAGATAGTGATCAGAATCCTAGTGCAATTGGATAGAATTACCAATAAAGTTCCAACAATTCCAAAACATTTTCAACAAAAATTCCAATAGAAATATTGCTTAAGACTTTTCATAATTTTTCAAAACCCTTCCTGTTTTTTTCTGTACTAGCCAGCTGATCAAACACATTTAACAGAGGTGTTTACAGTAAACCTATATTGATTGACAATTGTAGAAATTGCGGCATCCGACTGGATTATGATTTCAGAACCTTCCACAGGAGCCAAAATGTTCAAGTTACACTATATATACAAAAGTATGTGAATACCCCTTCAAATTAGTGGATTTGGCTATTTCAGCCATACCCGTTGCTGCCAAGTGTATACATTTTAGTACACAGCCATTCAATCTCCATAGACAAACATTAGCAGTAGAATGGCCTTAGTGAAGAGCTCAGTGACATTCAACGAGGCACCGTCATAGGATGCTACCTTTCCAACAAGTCAGTTAGTCAGATTTTTGGCCTGCTAGAGCTGCCCCGGTCAACTGTAAGTACTGTTCCAAAATGCTTCTGGAAGCATTGTCAGCACAAGAACTGTTTGTCGGGAGCTCCATGAAATGGGTTTCCATGGTTAGCCTATCAGCTGCTCACAAGCCTAAGATCGCCGCCATTGGACTCTGGAGCAGTGGAAACACCTTCTCTGGAGCATACATAGTGCATAGTGCCAACTGCATAGTGCCAACTATAAAGTTTGGTAGAGAAGAAATAATGGTCTGGGCTGTTTTTCATGGTTTGGGCTAGGCCCCTTAGTTCCAGTAAAGGGAAATCTTAACGCTACAGCATACAATGACATTCTAGACGATTTTGTGCTTCCAACTTTGCTGCAACAGTTTGGGGAAAGCCCTTTACTGTTTCAGCATGAAAATGCCCCTGTGCACAAAGCGAGGTCCATACAGAAATGGTTTGTCAAGATCGGTGTGGAAGAACTTGAGTGGCCTGTACAGAGCCCTGACCTCAACCCCATCGAACACCTCTGGGATGAATTGGGACACCGACTGCGAGCCAGGCCTAATCACCCAACATCAGTGTCGACCACACTAATGCTCTTGTAGCTGAATGGAAGTCCCCGCAGAAATGTTCCAACCTTCCCATAAAAGTAAAGGCTGTTATTGCAGCAAAGGGGGGACAAACTCCATATTAATGCCCATGATTTTAGAATCAGATGTTCGACGAGCAGGTTTCCACATACTTTTGGTCATGTAGTGTATGTACTCTACAGTCATATTGTCAGATTTCAGATAAGCAGCAATTGTGTAAGTCCATTAAGGGTGAAATTCAACTCAAATAACCCGTTCAAAGGCACTTAAAGTGGCAATATGTACGTTTTTTTGGCAGTAGATCTGTTCTATCTGCGCCATTTCTATGCTTCCTGTTCTAAAGTTTTGTTTTTGCCTCTTTTACTTTTGGTTTTGTACACCAGCTTCAAACAGCTGAAAATACAATATGTTTGGTTATGGAAAATAGATGATGAGAATGATATATGATGACAATGATTCTCTACACTATATTAGCTTATTTTTTTCACATAATCTGAAATTAGGCTATTAGAGTTTTAGCTACCAGGAAATGGCGGAGCGACTTCTGTATAGTTCATCTTAAAATATTTTGTCTTGCCCACTCCCCCTTTGAATGGCACACATACACAATCCATGTCTCAACTGTCTCAAGGCTTAAAAATCCTTCTTTAACCTGTCTCCTCTCCTTCATCTACACTGATGGAAGTGGATTTATCGAGTGGCATCAATAAGGGATCATAGCTTTCACCTGGTCAGTCTGTGTCATGAAAAGAGCAGGTGTCCTTAATGTTTTGTATACTCAGTGTATATGGCAAGGGAAACATCCCCCAGATAAAAATGTATATATTTACAAAGAGGGAAAGACGTAGGAGGACTATCCGTACCAAACTTATTTCCAGGCGCTAGCATTTCGCCCCATCTTAAATTGGTTAAGACATGATTATTCTGTTCCGTGGCTGAGTATAGTGAAAAATACGGTCTCCTATTGCCCTGGAAGAGGTCTTCACTGATATACCCCTTAAACAATTGCTTACACAATTTCTATTTGGAGTGCCGACTTTAGCACTCCCCCAATGGTCCAAATGTGGAATCTGTACCCTTGGCTATATCATGGACAGTATTGGTTTGAGAACATTCCAAGATTTGAAAGATACACACACACACCAGGAAACTCCTTTTTTCTATGCTGGCCTGTGGAGTCCCTTGGGAAACCAACTACCGAACCATCCAATGATGGGATTTATAAATAAATGATCTAGGCCCCCGAAAGGACTGATCTCTATAATATATAAATAACGTTTGGAAAGCTCATTCTGAGTTAGCCATTGAAAAAATATGGTCAACAGATTACATTTAATCTGAACCATGCTTTAACTGGAACAGAATATGGAAAAATATGACCTTGGCATCCCTTAAATTCCGAACCATCAACTTATACATTTTAAGTTTGTTCACAGACTGTATTTGTGACTCGTTTCAGGAAACTAGGTGTATGTCGCGGGTCACTATTTCACAGGAGAGCCATCTGAATGTAAACTTTGACAGGTGTACGTAATAATGAGCAGCCTGGCGACCTCAAGGGCCTCCTCCCTGACAGGCGGCTCCAGCCGCAGGACACCGATCAGAGGGACAGTCCTGGGGAGCAGGAGCGGGCGGGTTGCTTCTGCTGAGGCGTGGGAACTTGTCGAACCGGCTGAGGTGCGGGAACCTGACCAGCAGGCTGAGGCATGAGAGCCTGACGAACAGGCTGAGGCATGGGAGCCGGACGAGCCGGCTGAGGCATGGGAGCCGGACGAGCCGGCTGAGGCATGGGAGCCTGACGAGCCTACCGAGTCTTGTGAACCTGGAGAGCCAGCTGAGGCATGGAAGCCTGACGAGCCGGCTGAGGCATCCTCGGTTGCTCTGGCAGCGGCACCCGGACCCGACTTCACCTACAAAAACAAAAAGCACTCCCTGATGTTTCCCGTTATTTTTAATTGTTTAGCTAGCTATCTAACGTTAAGTGTATGATCCTATTATTCGTATCTCAAAGCCATTTGCTTGGCTAGTTATAGCCTAATGTTAGCTAGCTAACATTAAACCTGGTTGGTTAGCTACCTGTAGATTGTTATGGTTCATTGTTTACCTAGCTATTTCAAATGTTGCTACATAAGACCGAATCAAGGCAGTCGGTCACATTTAACACCAAGGAAACATTTCCTAGGCCGTCATTGTAGAAAGAATTTGTTCTTAACTGACTTGCCTAGATAAATAAAGGTTACATTTAAAATAAAAGGTTGACTAAGATGGCAACCACTTCACTCTCTCCCATTTAACCAGTGGATACAGTTACTATTAGAAGTTATAACATTGGAATTATCGACAGCGATAATGAAGGGTGCTAGTTAAGGAACAATTGAGGCCTGGACAAATATAGTTGACTCTGTAAAGAACAATCTCAGCTAAAGCCCAACACATACAAACCAAAAAAACATGGTTTCCGGGTGGGGAGGGAGGATGGGGACTGAGGGGGAGAATGTGTTAGGGTTGTCTTTGTATGCATTTATTTGATTGTTGTTGTACCTGTAACCCCCCTCTGGAAAATAAAAAAAGAGTGCAATTAAAGGAATCTAATGAAAGTCTCATTCTCTTGTTGTTTTCCGAAAGCATTTTTCTAACGACCTCCTCTCTAATCACTAAAGCATGAAACCCGATAGACTGCCGATAGATTATCACCAGTGGTGTAGTGCTATTTGTTCAGGTGATAATTGCTCAATTAAAGTTTGTAACGACAGATGTAGCCTATTGAATATCGTTGTCGAATAGGACTATGCATAAAATGCATCCTCTAATTGCAACGTCTGCCTATGCCCACACTTGCTCAAATTTGTTGGTACCCTTACAGCTCATTGAAATAATGCTTGATTCATCCTGAAAAGTGTTTAAATTAAAAGCTATCATGTATACTAGCATGCCTTTGGTATGTCATAGAATAAAGCAAAGAAGCTGGGAAAAGAGATTAATTATTACTTATTCTACAAAGATATTGTAAAAAGATAATAAATAATTGGATTATAGTGATATTTCAAACTAATTAGTTTATATAATTAGTATCACACGTCTCCAATCTTGTAATCAGTCATTCAGCCTATTTAAATGGAGAAAAGTAGTCACTGTGCTGTTTGGTATCATTGTGTACCCCACACTGAACATGGACCAGAGAAAGCAAAGGAGAGAGTTGTCTGAGGAGATCAGAAAGAAAATAATAGACAAGCATGGTAAAGGCTACAAGAGCATCTCCAAGCAGCTTGATGTTCCTGTGACAACAGTTGCAAATATTATTAAGAAGTTTAAGGTCCATGGAACTCTAGCCAACCTTACTGGGTGTGGCCGCAAGAGGAAAATCGACCCCAGATTGAACAGAAGGATAGTGTGAATGGTAGAAAAAGAACCAAAGAGATACAAGCTGAAGGTATGTCAGTTTCTGATCGCACAATCTGTCGCTTTTTGAGCGAAAGTGGGCTCCATGGAAGAAGACCCAGGAGGACTCCACTTTTGAAATAAAAACATAAATATGCCAGACTGGAATTTGCTAAAATGCATATTGACAAGCCACAATCCTTCTGGGAGAATGTCCTTTGGACAGATGAGTCAAAATTCAAAATACCTAGGTGTCTGGTTAGATTGTAAACTCTCCTTCCAGACTCACATCAAACATCTCAAATACAAAATTAAATAGACTCGACTTCCTATTTTGCAACAAACACTCATGCTGCCAAACATACCCTCGTAAAAATGACTATCCTACCGATCCTTGATTTCGACGATGTCACAGTGCCATCCATTTTGTCACCAAAGCCCCATATACTACCCACCACTGCGACCTGTATGCTCTCGTTGGCTGGCCCTCACTACATATTCGTCAACAAACCCACTGGTTCCAGGTCCTTGAAGCTGGATATTCCTATCTCCCTCATTAACTTTAAGCATCAGCTGTCAGAGCTTCTTATCGATCACTGCACCTGTATATAGCCCTTCTGTAAATAGCCCACACTACTACCTCATCCCCATACTGTTATTTGTGCTCATTTGCACTCCAGTATCTCTATTTGCACATCATCATCTGCACATTTATCACTCCAGAGTTAATGCTAAATTGTAATTATTTCGCCACTATGGCCTATTTATTGTCCTACTTCACTAATCTTACTACATTTGCACACATTGTATATAGATCTTCTATTGTGTTATTGACTGTGCGTTTGATTTTCCCATGTGTAACTCTGTGTTGTTGTTTTTTTGTCGCACTGCTTTGCTTTGTCTTGGCCAGGTCGCAGTTCTAAATGAGAACTAGTTCTTAACTGGCTTACCTGGTTAATTAAGGGTGAAAAACAAATTAAAAAATGGAGCTTTTTGGCGTCAGCTCTGCAGTGAGCACCTGGTCGAGGCAAATTTATGGTGAAATCTTTCCACTTCCGTATTATGGCCCCAACAGTGCCCACTGGAACATTCAGAAGCTTAGAAATGCACCTATAACCAATGCCATCATTATGTTTTGCAACAATTAGGTTGCGAAGGTCTTGAGACCCATCATGAGATGTGTCTTGTGTGACACCTTGGCAATGAGACCTTTTTGTAGGCCATCAGTTGGGACTGAACCAGCTGATATTAATTTGCACTGACAGGGGGCTGGATTGCTTTTTAATTACTGATAGTTTTCAGCTGTTGTCTTGGCTTTCCATGCCTTTTTGAACCTCCCTTTCTTAATGTGTTCAATACTTTTTCCCTGTGTCATTTCACATTATTACACATAACTTAATTTCTGAATTTATTTGTTTTGGTTTCTTTGTATGTATGGATTACTTGGGTTGTTACCAACATCTGGTGAAAATTGCATGTCAATAGCACCTTATATATTTACTGAGAAAAATGGTGACGTGTTCAATACTTATTTCACCCGCTGTATATATATATATATATACAGTGGGGAGAACAAGTATTTGATACACTGCCGATTTTGCAGGTTTTCCTACATACAAAGCATGTAGAGGTCTGTAATTTTTATCATAGGTACACTTCAACTGTGAGAGACGGAATCTAACAAAAATCCAGAAAATCACATTGTATGATTTTTAAATAATTAATTTGCATTTTATTGCATGACATAAGTATTTGATCACCTACCACCAGTAAGAATTCCGGCTCTCACAGACCTGTTAGTTTTTCTTTAAGAAGCCCTCCTGTTCTCCACTCATTACCTGTATTAACTGCACCTGTTTGAACTCATTACCCGTATAAAAGACACATGTCCACACACTCAATCAAACAGACTCCAACCTCTCCACAATGGCCAAGACCAGAGAGCTGTGTAAGGACATCAGGGATAAAATTGTAGACCTGCACAAGGCTGGGATGGGCTACAGGACAATAGGCAAGCAGCTTGGTGAGAAGGCAACAACTTTTGGCGCAATTATTAGAAAATGGAAGAAGTTCAAGAAGACGGTCAATCTCCCTCGGTCTGGGGCACCATGCAAGATCTCACCTCGTGGGGCATCAATGATCATTAGGAAGGTGAGGGATCAGCCCAGAACTACACGGCAGGACCTGGTCAATGACCTGAAGAGAGCTGGGACCACAGTCTCAAAGAAAACCATTAGTAACACACTACGCCGTCATGGATTAAAATCCTGCAGTGCACGCAAGGTCCCCCTGCTCAAGCCAGCGCATGTCCAGGCCCGTCTGAAGTTTACCAATGACCATCTGGATGATCCAGAGGAGGAATGGGAGAAGGTCATGTGGTCTGATGAGACAAAAATAGAGCTTTTTGGTCTAAACTCCACTCGCCGTGTTTGGAGGAAGAAGAAGGATGAGTACAACCCCAAGAACATCATCCCAACCGTGAAGCATGGAGGTGGAAACATCATTCTTTGGGGATGCTTTTCTGCAAAGGGGACAGGACGACTGCACCGTATTGAGGAGAGGATGGATGGGGCCATGTATCGCGAGATCTTGGCCATCAACCTCCTTCCCTCAGTAAGAGCATAGAAGATGGGTCGTGGCTGGGTCTTCCAGCATGACAACGATCCGAAACACACAGCCAGGGCAACTAAGGAGTGGCTCCGTAAGAAGCATCTCAAGGTCCTGGAGTGGCCTAGCCAGTCTCCAGACCTGAACCCAATAGAAAATCTTTGGAGGGAGCTGAAAGTCCGTATTGCCCAGCGACAGCCCCGAAACCTGAAGGATCTGGATGGAGGAGTGGGCCAAAATCCCTGCTGCAGTGTGTGCAAACCTTGTCAAGAACTACAGGAAACGTATGATCTCTGTAATTGCAAACAAAGGTTTCTGTACCAAATATTAAGTTCTGCTTTTCTGATGTATCAAATACTTATGTCATGCAATGAAATGCAAATGAATTACTTAAAAATCATACAATGTGATTTTCTGGATTTTTGTTTTAGATTCCGTCTCTCACAGTTGAAGTGTACCTATGATAAAAATTACAGACTTCTACATGCTTTGTAAGTGGGAAAACCTGCAAAATCGACAGTGTATCAAATACTTGTTCTCCCCACTGTATATATATATATAAAATCCCAAAAGTATTTTGGCTACATAGTACAGCCATTTTTGTGCCTTTTGTTGGTGTTGAATGGATGGGGCCAGAGTGGACTTTAATTTCTTTATTTGGATAGAATTTAAGTAAGTCATATTAGATCAGTATCTAACACAAACTATGAGGCAGGTATACTTTTAGCCAAACCTGAACAAAAATAACCTTATTTTGATAGATTTTACTCTAAAAATAAGGCGGCAGGTTGCCGAGCGGTTAGAGCGTTGGGCCAGTAACTGAAAGGTCGCTGGTTCTAATACCGGAGCCGACAAGGTGAAAAAACTTGTCGATGTGTCCTTGAGCAAGGCACTTAACCCTAATTTGCTCCAAGGGCTGACCCTGTAGGTAGGCTGTCATTGTAAATAAGAAGTTATTCTTAACTGACTTGCCTAGTTAAATAAAGGTTAAATAAAAAATACATGATGCCCCCAAGATGTTTTGGGGGCTTTAAAAAAAATCCTGGGGGAGTATGCCCAGACCCCCCCCCAAAAGAGGTTTAGCCCCCCTATCCACAAATCTCTAGTGACGTCCCTGCTGCCGCTTCTACTTGCAGAATCGCAAATGCTTGGCAGTGGCGGACACTTGACTTTGAGCCAGTCAGAGATCACAAACCTCTAGCTGGGGGAGCCGACAGGATTGACAAGAAAAAAAAAATAGGGCACTTTTTCCGTCTAATCCAGCCTTTTCATCAGAATTGTTCTAACTCAAATTAAGCTGCATAATAAAAAAATGTTTAAACATCTTTTACATCTAACTAATGAGTTTTGTGCATGAAGTAGTGCTAACTGCTAACTGAGCCAGGCAGTCACACACTTCATATGAAACGAATGGGGTGGTAATAAGTGCAACACTAAATGCTTTTCCAAGCTAGCTATCTGGCCACTGTAGCTAGTAACATTATCATTACATCACAATGGTTTAGTTTCCATGAAGCAGCTATCTGTAGCTGGCTGCCAAGAGTCAATGCAGTGTCTTTACCTAGATAGCACAACGGGTAGCTAGCTAGCAAAGCATCCTAACATTTAGCTAAAAATGGATCTATGGGCTGTATGCGATTATGGAGAGTAAATTAAATTGTTTCTTTGTCATCTTGCTAGCTAGTGATTTAGCTGTGGCCATCTGGCTAGTATCAACAAGGGCTTTCTACAACAATAGTATCATTACTTCAGCTAGCTAGCTAGCTAGCTAACACTGACTAAACCATAAAGCAACACACATGGACATGCATTGCCAAATATCGCTGCTGCCACCTTCTGGTTTGGAGTATTTTAACGAGGGTGAGTGGCTGACGACTAAAAGGTCTTTGCTGTGTGAATGCAAAAAAATTGACTCTGTTCAGAGATGCTAAGTACTGTCAGCAGGCAAACGTTAGACAATCCTACCGGTGGGTCTGAGCTATAACTCCTAGCTGCCTGCAAGCCGTCTGGGAGAAAATCTGATGAACAGAAAACAAACAGAATAAAGCCTTTTGGTTGCGAGTCAGATTGCTTTAACTTTATCCCTTTCTGCTACTTCGAGACATTGGATAAGATGGCAAACCTGGGTCCATCTGTATCGCTGAAGCATTACAGATTGCTCAATAGAAATGTAAAGCTAATTTCAGATTGAGCCGAATGCAGTGTGCAGCAAAAGTATGTGGACACCCATTTCGTGAAACTCCAGACGAACAGTTCTTGTGCTGAAGTTGCTTCCAGAGGCAGTTTGGAACCGGTAATGAGTGTTGCAACGGAGGACGGACGATATTTACGCCCTATGCACTTCAGCACTCGTCCTGTTCTGTGAGCTTTTGTGGCCTAACACTTCGCGGTTGAGGCGTTGTTCCGCCTAGATGGTTCCACTTCACAATAACAGCACTAACAGACCGGAACAGCTCTAGGAGGGCAGAAGTTTGACGAACTGACGGTGCCACGTTGAAAGTCACTGAGCTTTTCAGTACGGGCCAATCTAACAGGTGTGGCTGAAATAGCCAAATCCACTCATTTGAAGGGATGTCCACATACTTTTGGCCAAATAATATGATATATTCTGGGTTTATGCTGTTTGTTCCAGTATGAAAAGGAAGCAGCAGGAAAGTGATCCAACAGTATTGATCAGGAACCATTATACTGTCAGGGGATCATTTACAGAGTTGCACAGGATCTAGAGAATGAAACTAGACTTTAAGATTATAGATTGATACACACTTTCATCTTTAAGTTTATAGATTATTCTGGGGAAACATTATACTTTAAAATGATATATTATAGAGGGTGTGGTTGGTACTCACTTTCTACTGTAAGATATTACATCACTCAGTGTACACACTTTCTACTGTAAGATATTACATCAATCAGTGTACACACTTTCTACTGTGCACACTTCAGAAAGTATTCAGACCCCTTGACTTTTTACAGATTTTCTTGCATTACAGCCTTATTCTAAAACGGATTAAAAAGTTTTTTCCTTGAGTGGCCCAGACATGCCTTGAATGTCCTTGAGTGGCCCAGACATGCCTTGAATGTCCTTGAGTGGCCCAGCCAGAGCCCGGACTTGAACTCAATCTCTGGAGAGACCTGAAAATAACTGTGCTGCGACGCTCCCCATCCAACCTGACAGAGCTTGAGAGGATCTGCAAAAAAGAATGGGAGAAACTCCCCAAATACAGGTGTGCCAAGCTTGTAGCGCCATTTATTACATTTTTATTTAACCTTTATTTAACTAGGCAAGTCAGCTAAGAACAAATTATTATTTACAATGAAGGCCTACACCGGACAAACTCGGACTATGCTGTACCAATCGCCCTATGGGACTCCCAGACATGGCCGGTTGTGATACAGTCTGGATTCAAACCAGGTTGTCTGTAGTGACGCCTCTAGCACTGAGATGCAGTGTCTTAGACTGCTGCGCCACTTGGGAGTCATACCCAAGTACTAAGCTGTAATCGCTGCCAAAGGTACTTCAACAAAGTACTAAGTAAAAGGTCTGAATACTTATGTATAAAATGTTTTTATTTTTAATAAATGTGCAAACATTTCTAAAAACCTGTTTTTGCATTGTCATTATGGGGTATTGCGTGAAAATTGCTGAGGGAAAAAAATAATTTTATCCATTTTAGAATAAGGCTGTAACCTAACAAAATGTGGAAAAAGTCAAGGGGTCTAAAAACGGTACTTTCTGTGTTATAGACTGTTAAGGATGCTGAACACACTTTCTGCTTCAAGCTTATAGGATGTGCGTTACTTTACAGTCATTAAGATTTGTATGGTAACACTTTACTTGCCACCCAGCGTCATAACACGTTACTTTACATTATAGTTAGGTTTTTATTTTGTAGCAGCTAACGAGGATACTAACAGGCTACCAGCCAGGGCAGGGCTGTCAGTGTGAAATGCAGCACACTGGGTCAATATTTGTTTAGTTCCAGCTGGTCAGAGTGACTGGCTGTGTGACTGTGGCTTGGAATGACTGATTAGTGACATGACTGAACAAAACAGTTTCTCCATGAAGCCAGAGCACTGACCAAGGTTGAAATATAGTCATAGATTCCACATTATGAGTAAGGTCATTATTCCCTCGGCCGTTGTACCAGTGTTCTCTACTCTGACACTAAGTAAAACAGTACGAACATAAATATGCCAATGACCTAAGAAGATGGGAGACATGCAGTTATGAAAATGTTGTTAACATTGGTCAGGGTAAACAGTGAACCACAGACTCAAACAAACATATTAATATAAAAAACGTATCAATACCTTACTAGGGTACATCCCCGACTTATCTCAACTCACTGGTCACCATAGCAACACCCACCCGTAGCATGCACTCCAGTAGGTATATGTCACTGGTCACCCTCAAAGCAAACACCTCCTTTGGCCGCCATTCCTTCCAGTTCTCTGCTGCCAATGACTGGAACAAACTGCAAAAATCCTTGAAGCTAGAGGTTCCTATCTCCCTCACTAACTTTAAGCATCAGCTGTCAGAGCTGCTTATTGATCACTGCACCTGTATACAGCCCTTCTGTAAATAGCCCACCCTACTTCCTCATCCCCATATTTATTATTTTAGCTCATTTTGCACTCCAGTATCTCTATTTGCACATCATCATTTGCACATCTATCACTCCAGTGTTAATTCTAATCTGTAATATATTTCGCCACTATGGCCTATTTATTGTCCTACCTTCCTAACCTTACTGCATTTTGCACTACATTTGCACACGCTGTATATAGATTGTCTATTGTGTTATTGACTGTACGTTTGTTTTATTCTCATGTGTAACTCTGTGTTGTTTTTTGTCGCACTGCTTTGCTTTGTCTTGGCCAGGTCGCAGTTGTAAATGAGAGCTTGTTCTCAACTGGCCTACCTGGTTAAATAAAGGTGAAATAAATAAAATAAAAAATATGGTGACTGCTTCATCGTCAGGTGCAATTTGGCCCGCCAGAGGGCAGTATAGAGTAGTGCAGAATCAGTGCGTTTCACCAACTTACTTCACAAAAGGTAAAATAAGGTGAAACAACGCCATTAACCAACAAGTTGATTATTTTGAATGTCTGGCTCTGTCTATGAAAATGTTTTCCAACAACAAAATATTGACAATATACCACTTGTAAATCAAAGAAAAGGGTATGATGATGACATGTAGATAAAAGCAAAAAGACTAAGGTTGCTCCATACAGAACACAACATATGTTTAGGAGAGGGTCAGACAACACAACAGTAACATAAGACAATCTCTCTCCAACAGATTTCTGCCAGGGCTCTACGAATGGTAGCCAGTCTATGAAGTCCACATTCTAAAAGGGTTGAAATAACAACATGTGAAGTGGGGTCTACCACCCTACAGTGACTATCCACTTGAGAGAGAGAGAGAGAGAGAGAGAGAGAGAGAGTCAGGAGGATGGTAGAGAGCTGAAGGTTTCAACGTTTCCTTTCAAGTCCATCTTGGAGCCTCCCCTGACGGCTATGACAGATATGTCATTGCCATGGATACAGGCCATCCAAGACAAGATGCATGAAGCCCATTACATAGAAAATGCATATCAGTCAAACGCACACACGCACAAACACAGAAACATGTACACACATGCGCACACACACACAAACATGCAGGCACACATGCACACTCACACACAAATAGGGTGTAATGTCTGCCCAAATATTTTGCAACATAAATAGATTATACATGTCACACACTAGATTCAAATTATGATTGAAAGTGATGATTACATCAAGATACCAAAATGCTGAGAAACCATCTATCACTACCACTGCTGCTCAGGCTGGGATTAAATGCTGAACAGCGTGAACTAACAGTCTTAGTTGTCAGTGTGTGATTAAATCATGGTAGGATTGAGACCAAACATTAACAATAAAGGGGAAAACTGTTGTATCAGTTGGGTAGAATGGGGGTAGAGGAGATTGAAGGATTATAAGCTTGTTTTCACATCTACATACACATACCCTCCTGTTTTTATATGTCAGCAAAGTTAAAGCTACAGAATCCTCTCGTATCATACCATAAATAATTGTACTATGTGTTAACAAAGTTCAAGCTATTATACAATACTGAATGAACACTACCGTTCCAAAGTTTGGTGTCACTTAGAAATGTCCTTGTTTTTGAAAAAAAAATGTGTCCATTCAAATAACATCAAATTTATCAGAAATGTAGACATTGTTAATGTTGTAAATGACTATTGTAGCTGGAAACGGCTGATTTTTAATGAAAACATTTGTGGGTTCGATTACAGGCTCAAAATGGCCAGAAACAAAGACCTTTCTTCTGAAACCTCGTCTTGTTCTGAGAAATTAAGGCTATTCCATGCCGGAGTCTCCTGCCGAGCCGGTGCCCAGAACCAGGACCGGCATCAAGTCCAGCTCCAGGGCCAGAGCCTTCCTCCGAGCCGGTGTCCAGTCCTGGTCCGGCGTCCAGTCCAGCTCCAGGGCCGGAGCCTTCCTCCGAGCCGGTGCCCAGTCCTGGCCCGGCGTCCAGTCCGGCTCCAGGGCCGGAGCCTTCCTCCGAGCCGGTGCCCAGTCCTGGCCCGGTGCCCAGTCCAGTCCAGGCCTTACAAAATCAAAATTACTACACCTTTTGTATTCTACTATTCTAACTTGTAACAGTAAGTTGAGACCCCGACTGAGAAGGGGGGGGGGGCCTGCAGGCCAGTTTCCCATTCCTGCATTATACCATAACTGCTATAAATTCCCTGGAAAGAGAGGAAGCCAGACCGTTGTAAAGACAGTTAAGTGAGTTGTTTTGTCAAAGGGGCACGTTCCTCATCTGAGGCTGTGTAGAGTGAGGTGCTGGAGGTGCTAGCGTGTGTCTGTGTGTGTGTCTGTATGTGTGTGTGTGTGTGTATGTGTGTGTGTGTGTGTGTGTGTGTTGTGTGTGTCTGTGTGTGTGTCTGTATGTGTGTGTGTGTCTGTGTGTGTGTCTGTATGTGTGTGTGTCTGTGTGTGTGTGTGTGTGTGTGTGTGTGTGTGTGTGTGTGTGTGTGTCTGTGTGTGTGTCTGTGTGTGTGTCTGTGTGTCTGTGTGTGTGTCTGTGTGTCTGTGTGTGTGTGTGTGTGTGTGTGTGTCTGTGTGTGTGTGTGTGTGTGTGTGTGTGTCTGTGTGTGTGTGTGTGTGTCTGTGTGTGTGTGTGTATGTGTCTGTATGTGTGTGTGTGTGTGTGTGTGTGTGTGTGTGAGGTACATGATACTTTATTCTACAGCCCAGTTTAACATGGTTCTACTTGGTTCTTCCTGGTTCTACCTAATAAATGAAGATGTAGTATGTTCTAACTACCTGGTACCAAAATATATGGTATGTATTGGTACTGTCTAGTACTTATATTATAGCAATTACGTGATTGGTCCATGACTCCTGCCCGCCTCCATCAGCCCACTCCCACACTCAGGCATTCAATCAGTCTAACCCTCAAACTAACCCTAGCTCCTAACCCTCAAACTAACCCTAGCTCCTAACCCTCAAACTAACCCTAGCTCCTAACCCTCAAACTAACCCTAGCTCCTAACCCTCAAACTAACCCTAGCTCCTAACTCTAAACCTAAACCTAATTCTAACCCTAACACTAATTCTAACCTTAACCCTAAACCCTAAACTCCCTAGAAATAGCATTTGACTGTACACTGTACAGTGTTGATGACTCAGGTGAATGCAAGGTAAATCATGGTGTGCAGTATGTACAGGCAGGATTCCATCAGGCAGGCATGATTCCATCAGGCAGACAGGCTTCCATCAGGCAGACAGGCTTCCATCAGGCAGACAGGCTTCCATCAGGCAGACAGGCTTCCATCAGGCAGACAGGCTTCCATCAGGCAGCCAGGATTCCATCAGGCAGGCAGGCTTCCGTCAGGCAGGCAGACCCAAAAGGCTCTCTCTCTGTCTCTCATGGTGTGAAACATTAAGCCCATGTCTTAACTCCCAGAGGAGAGCAGAGATATGCAGGTAGTTCTAGATCTTAGTTATTATCCCACAGGAAATGTATTACATTCAACAGATCCTGATGTAGACAGTGTAGGATATGGATTACATTCAATAGATCCTGATGTAGACAGTGTAGGATATGGATTACATTCAACAGATCCTGATGTAGACAGTGTAGGATATGGATTACATTCAACAGATCCTGATGTAGACCGTGTAGGATATGGATTACATTCAACAGATCCTGATGTAGACCGTGTAGGATATGGATTACATTCAACAGATCCTGATGTAGACAGTGTAGGATATGGATTACACTCAACACATCCTGATGTAGACAGTGTAGGATATGGATTACATTCAATAGATCCTGATGTAGACAGTGTAGGATATGGATTACATTCAATAGATCCTGATGTAGACAGTGTAGGATATGGATTACATTCAACAGATCCTGATGTAGACAGTGTAGGCCAGGGAAGGATCAGAGCATAAAGGGCAGGTGTACTGCTGATTTCCAAAACTGAGATACCCGATATTAGTATATTACGCATTTATCCATGTGTTTATCTAGTTATTTATCTGTGTTTATCTAGTTATTTATCCATGTGTTTATCTAGTTATTTATCCATGTGTTTATCTAGTTATTTATCTGTGTTTATCTAGTTATTTATCTGTGTTTATCTAGTTATTTATTTGTGTTTATCTAGTTATTTATTTGTGTTTATCTAGTTATTTATCTGTGTTTATCTAGTTATTTATCTGTGTTTATCTAGTTATTTATCCATGTGTTTATCTAGTTATTTATCTGTGTTTATCTAGTTATTTATCTGTGTTTATCTAGTTATTTATTTGTGTTTATCTAGTTATTTATTTGTGTTTATCTAGTTATTTATCCATGTGTTTATCTAGTTATTTATCTGTGTTTATCTAGTTATTTATCTGTGTTTATCTAGTTATTTATCCATGTGTTTATCTAGTTATTTATCTGTGTTTATCTAGTTATTTATCTGTGTTTATCTAGTTATTTATCTGTGTTTATCTAGTTATTTATCCATGTGTTTATCTAGTTATTTATCTGTGTTTATCTAGTTATTTATCTGTGTTTATCTAGTTATTTATTTGCATGTAAAAACAGAATAACAAAAAGACAAACGTGAGAATCATACAGAGAGGTCCTCATCCTTACCCCTCCCTGTGTTATCCCACAGGATATGGAGGTAGTGGACGGTCACTGTTCTTCCTGTGTTATCCCACAGGATATGGAGGTAGTGGACGGTCACTGTTCTTCCTGTGTTATCCCACAGGATATGGAGGTAGTGGACAGTCACTTTTCTTCCTGTGTTATCCCACAGGATATGGAGGTAGTGGACGGTCACTGTTCTTCCTGTGTTATCCCACAGGATATGGAGGTAGTGGACGGTCACTGTTCTTCCTGTGTTATCCCACAGGATATGGAGGTAGTGGACGGTCACTGTTCTTCCTGTGTTATCCCACAGGATATGGAGGTAGTGGACGGTCACTGTTCTTCCTGTGTTATCCCACAGGATATGGAGGTAGTGGACGGTCACTGTTCTTCCTGTGTTATCCCACAGGATATGGAGGTAGTGGACAGTCACTTTTCTTCCTGTGTTATCCCACAGGATATGGAGGTAGTGGACGGTCACTGTTCTCCCTGTGTTATCCCACAGGATATGTAGGTAGTGGACGGTCACTGTTCTTCCTGTGTTATCCCACAGGATATGGAGGTAGTGGACGGTCACTGTTCTTCCTGTGTTATCCCACAGGATATGGAGGTAGTGGACGGTCACTGTTCTTCCTGTGTTATCCCACAGGATATGGAGGTAGTGGACGGTCACTTTTCTTCCTGTGTTATCCCACAGGATATGGAGGTAGTGGACGGTCACTTTTCTTCCTGTGTTATCCCACAGGATATGGAGGTAGTGGACGGTCACTGTTCTTCCTGTGTTATCCCACAGGATATGTAGGTAGTGGACGGTCACTGTTCTCCCTGTGTTATCCCACAGGATATGGAGGTATTGGACGGTCACTGTTCTTCCTGTGTTATCCCACAGGATATGGAGGTAGTGGACGGTCACTTTTCTTCCTGTGTTATCCCACAGGATATGGAGGTATTGGACTGTCACTGTTTTTATCAGGCATAATGATAATGATGACGGCCCAGGGAGAGCAGGTGTACCTGAGAACACTTCTCTACACTTGACCAGCCCAGCCATCAGATGGATGGATGGATCATAGTATATATGATTATTAATCCCATGGATCACAGAATATATATGATTATTAATCCCATGAATAGCAGTGTATATTATTATTAATTCCATGGATCAGTGTATATTATTAATCCCATGAATAGCAGTGTATTTTATTATTAATCCCATGGATCACAGTGTATATTATTATTAATCCCATGAATGGGTTGGGTTAGATTGGCGCCGCCCTGTGTGGTCGCCTGTTAAGCAGATGTAAACTATTATTACCCTCACTTATATCATACGCACATTTAGCTATTTAAGTATTTCTCTGCCATCGATCTGTATAGTATAGGTAACCATGCAAATATTCCTTATTTATCTATATCAACTTGCAATATTTGTATCATTTATTTTCACCTAACACTCTGTAACAATGTATAGTGTACATATTCAGCCATGCACCCATACTATGCAATGTGTTTTCATAGCTTTTTGCACTCCAGACTTCTTGTATTTTCATACTGCCGCTCAATGTATCATGTATTGTGTATCTTTCTTTAGTGTATTTTCGTTCTGGCATTTTGCACCTGCCCTGTGTTTTTTCGTAGCTGCTTGGCAAAGAAATTTCCCCTCGGGGATCAATAAAGTATCCATCGTATCCATCCATCCATCCATCCATCCATCCATCCATACATACATACAACTCCTGTACTCCCTGTTCACCCACCCATGACTGTGTGGCCACATCTCCAACTCAATCATCAAGTTTGCAGACGACATAACAGTGGTAGGCTTGATTACCAACAATGACAATCTTAGTCCATGCCGCTAGTTCTTATGTTTATAGGCCTAATTCATTCCTTACTTAGATTTGTGTGTATTGGGTATATGTTGTGTAACTGTTAAATATGCTGCACTGTCAGGACCAGAAGAACAAGCATTTCGCTACACCTGCATTAACATCTGCTAAACTTGTGTATGTGACCAATACAATTTTTTTTTTTTTTTTTTATTTATTTAACCTTTATTTTACTAGGCAAGTCAGTTAAGAACTAATTCTTATTTTCAATGACGGCCTAGGAACAGTGGGTTAACTGCCTTGTTCAGGGGCAGAACGACAGATTTTTGCCTTGTCAGCTCGGGGATTCGATCCAGCAACCTTTCGGTTACGGGCCCAACACTCTAACCACTGGGCTTCCTGCCGCCCAATTTGATTTGTATTGAATAGCAGTGTATATTATTATTAATCCCATGGATCACAGTATGTATGATTATTAATCCCATGAATAGCAGTTTACATGATTATTAATCCCATGAATAGCAGTTTATATTTATCTCTGTGGAACACAAAAGGGTTCCCCTATGAGGACAGACAAATATCCCTTTTGGAACCCTTTTTTCTCAGAGTGTATAGGCCTATCTGTGCTGAGTTGTGGTGAGCTGTAGAGTTCAGAGTTTCTGAATGCTGTTCCTGGCGACACAAAGGGGTCTATACCTTTGTTTTAGCCCTAGTACTACACACACCTGATTCAATTAATTAAAGGTTTGGCGATGAGTTCATTAATGGAATCAGGTGTGTACTGCTAGGGTAGAAATTCTAATAAAAATGTGCAATTGGTCCCATTAAGAACCACTGGTCTAGTTGTTTGAGCGAGTGATTGTAACGCATGAAAGGTTTGTTTTGAGTTGTTTATGAAGAAGAGAAGAGCTATACCCCCCATAAACAACGATAATCATTACTGGCTGTAACTGGTAAAACTCAGGTCCCAAGAAACAGTAACAGCTGACAAAATAAAAATCCAGTACAATTGTAAGATTATACAATACAGTTAACAATACAAGATCAACAGAGGACTAACGATCTCCCTGTATGTGCATGGTGGTGGTGATGTGACACTGATTGTGATGATCCAGCCTTCAACACACTTAGGGAAACTGCTTATCAGCTGCATGATACCGACTTCATACTGTGTAGATACTGTAACGCTCACTCTGACCGAGAGACAGTATAATGTTATGAGTGTAATGTTTACTGTTCATGTCTGATTGTTCATTTCACTTTTGTTTATTATCTATTTCATTTGCTTTGGCAATGTACAGTTGAAGTCGGAAGTTTACATACACCTTAGCCAAATACATTAAAAATCAGTTTTTCACAATTCCTGACATTTAATCCTAGTAAAATATTCCCTGTTTTAGGTCAGTTAGGATCACCACTTTCTTTTAAGAATGTGAAATGTCAGAATAATAGTAGAAAGAATGATTTATTTCAGCTTTTATTTTTAAATTGTTTAACGTTTCGGGTAGCCTTCCACAAGCTTCCCACAATAAGTTGGGTGAATTTTGGCCCATTCCTCCTGACTGAACTGGTGTAACTGAGTCAGGTTTGTAGACCTCCTTGCAGTTCTGCCCACATATTTTCTATAGGCTTGAGGTCAGGGCTTTGTGATGGCCACTCTAATACCTTGACTTTGTTGTCCTTAAGCCATTTTGCCTCAACTTTGGAAGTATGCTTGGGGTCATTGTCCATTTGCGACCAAGCTTTAACTTCCTGAATGATGTCTTGAGATGTTGCTTCAATATATCCACATAATTTTCCTACCTCATGATGCCATCTATTTTGTGAAGTGCACCAGTCCCTCCTGCAGCAAAGCACCCCCACAACATTTTTATTTATTTTTTTATTTCACCTTTATTTAACCAGGTAGGTCAGTTGAGAACAAGTTCTCATTTGCAACTGCGACCTTGTTTAAGACAAAGCAAAGCAGTGCGACAAAAACAACACAGAGTTACACAGTAAACAAACAGTCAAAAACACAATAGAAAATCTATATACAGAGTGCAAAATGTAGTGCAAAATGCAGTAAGGTTAGGAGGTAGGACAATAAATAGACCATAGTGGTGAAATAAATAACAGATTATCATCATTAAGACAGGAATGAAGGATGTGCAAATTATGATGTGCAAATAGAGATACTGGAGTGCAAGATTAGTGAAAATAACAAAAATAAATATGGGGATGAGGTAGTAGTGTGGGCTATTTACAGAAGGGCTATATACAGGTGCAGTGATCGATAAGCAGCTTTGACAGCTGATGCTTAAAGTTAGTGAGGGAGATAGGAACCTCTAGCTTCAATGATTTTTGCAATTCGTTCCAGTCATTGGCAGCAGCGAACTGGAAGGAATGGCGGCCAAAGGAGGTGTTGGCTTTGGGGGTGACCAGTGAGATATACCTGCTGGAGAGCATGCTACGGGTGGGTGTTGCTATGGTGACCAGTGAGCTGAGATAGGGCGGGGATTTACCTAATAAAGACTTATAGATGACCTGGAGCCAGTGGGTTTGGCGACAGATATATAATGAAGGCCAGCCAACGAGACCATACAGGTCGCAGTGATGGGTAGTGTATGGGGCTTTGGTGACAAAACGGATGGCACTGTGATAGACTACATCCAATTTGCTAAGTAGAGTGTTGGAGGCTAGTTTGTAAATGACATCGCCGAAATCAAGGATCGGTAGGATAGTCAGTTTTACAAGGGCATGTTTGGCAGCATGAGTGAAGGAGGCTTTGTTGCGAAAAACATGATGCTGCCACCCCCGTGCTTCACGGTTGGTGCATGCAAGCCTCCCCCTTTTTCCTCCAAACATAACAATGGTCATTATGGCCAAACAGTTCTATTTTTGTTTCATCAGAGCAGAGGACATTTCTCCAAAAAGTACGATCTTTGTCCCCATGTGCAGTTGCAAACCGTAGTTCGGCTTTTTTATGGCAGTTTTGGAGCAGTGGCTTCTTCCTTGCTGAGTGGCCTTTTAGGTTATGTCGATATAGGACTCGTTTTACTGTGGATATAAATACTTTTGTACCTGTTTCCTCCAGCAACTTCACATGGTCCTTTGCTGTTGTTCTGGGATTGATTTGCACTTTTTGCACCAAAGTACGTTCATCTCAGAACGCGTCTCCTTCCTGAGCGGTATGACGGCTGCGTGGTCCCAAATTATGTCAATTGTCAATCAGAATCTTCTAAATCATTTTAGATTTGAAAATCTAAAATGATTCAGCTTGAAAAATTCATTTTCTGGAATTTTTCAAGCTGTTTAAAGGCACAGTCAACTTAGTGTATGTAAACTTCTGACCCACTTGAATTGTGATATAGTGAAATATAATTGAAATAATCTGTCTGTAAACAATTGTTGGAAGAATTACTTGTGTCATGCACAAAGTAGATGTCCTAACCGACTTGCCAAAACTATAGTTTGTTAACATGAAATCTGTGGAGTGGTTGAAAAAAGAGTTAATGACTTCAACCCGAAGTGTATGTAAACTTCCGACTTCAACTGTATATGTTTCCCATGCCAAAAAAGCCCTTTGAATTGATTTGAATTTAAATGAATTTAAATGAAATGAAATGAATTGAAATGAAATGAATTTAAATGAATTAAGAGAAAAAGAAGGGGGAAAAAGAGAGGTGTTTTTGGCTCATTAAGGTTTTTGCAATTAAAAGCATATTGACATGCTAATTCCCCCTGGATGGTGAGCTGCCAGCTGGAAATCATAGCAGAGCAGATGGTACACACACACACGCACACGCACGGCATGCACCCATATACAAACACAACCACAGCAGAAGACTGATTAGCAGCATATGAATGGACATGGTCAAGGGGACAGTGATGGGGAAAGAGAGAGAGAGAGAGAGAGAAAGAGAGAGAGAGAATCCACTAATTTGAAGGGGTGTCCACTTTTGTATATATAGTATATATTGTTTAGGCTTCCTACTGCCAAGTTTACACCTTCACTATTGCAGGAAAACGTTTTGTCCAGGAGGAGTTGTCTAGGAGGGATTGGATATGTTGTTGGCCAGTAGATTTTTTAAGACCACTAGGCTACCTGCCTCCCCGAGTTAGGTCTGATCGTCACCAAATTAGCATACCCCTGAGTTTCTTCACTGTTTCACTCTTTCTCTCTCTCTGACTGAAACGCACAAGTAAAGAGAAGATCAGCTTTTACAGGTGAAAGGTACGCAGCGGTGATCAAGCTGAATGCTTTTAAATGTGCCACTCCATGATATTTTCATAAATGCGATTCATCAAAACTGGCTAAATCAAACACCATGATGTTCTGCTCTCTGTAGATTTGGTTCTGTTCTGGGTTGCCAAGATGATGCTCTCTGATTCAAAATGACTGCTACTGTTGTTACTATAAACACAAGGCCTTCAGACAAATACAAGCCAATAATGTTTTATCCTCTGTCCCCCAAGTATTCTCATCTACGGATAGAAAGACAAGAGGTTTGTATTAACAGAACCTAATCAAACATATCATGAATTAGTAAAGTACTGTATAACAACTGTATATAGCAATTATAAAGCTCAATGTAAAACAAGTTTTAATACTAAACGTTAGTGTATGTTTGTTTGTGTGTGTGTGTGTGCATGTATGAGTGTGTGTGCGTGCATGTGTGTGTGCGTGTGTGTGTTTGTGTCTGTGTTTGTGCTGAATAAGATGTCATCATCATCTTCATCACTCTTGATGTGAACCAACCTCACTGCACCTCGTTACAGACTACCACTCATGTTTATTCACTTCCTCCATCATGGAGATGCTGTGTTAAATCACTGAGACCGTTTCCCAAATGGCACCCTGTACCCCATAGGGTTCTGGCCCGGTTTCCCAAAAGCATCTTAAGGCTAAATTTATTGTAAGAACCTTGGGAAGAGCATCCATAAATGTACGAGATGTTTCCCAAAAGCTTCTTTATTAACGTTGCACTTGAAATAGCTCGCAATCTAACGCCTGCCTCAGACCACTCTAACAGCTCGTAATCTAACGCCTGCCTCAGACCACTCTAACAGCTCGTAATCTAACACCTGCCTCAGAACACTCTAACAGCTCGTAATCTAACGCCTGCCTCAGACCACTCTAACAGCTCGTAATCTAACACCTGCCTCAGACCACTCTAACAGCTCGTAATCTAACGCCTGCCTCAGACCACTCTAACAGCTCGTAATCTAACGCCTGCCTCAGACCACTCTAACAGCTCGTAATCTAACACCTGCCTCAGACCACTCTAACAGCTCGTAATCTAACGCCTGCCTCAGACCACTCTAACAGCTCGTAATCTAACGCCTGCCTCAGACCACTCTAACAGCTCGTAATCTAACGCCTGCCTCAGACCACTCTAACAGTGTCACGTTCGGGTTAAAGCAGACCAAGGTGCAGCGCAGGGATAGTAGTTCGACATTCTTTTATTTATTTATACTATGTATATTCATGAATCTTATACTGTGTATAAAACAAAAACCCGAACTACTACATAAACAATCCAACATGAATTAACAAACGTATGGGAATGTACACCAATCAAAACGAAACACCCTACCTTACCCGTGACTGGAGGAATAACGACCCACACAAAAGTGAAGGACATACAAACATATATAGGATCCCTAATTAGAGACAATATGGTGCAGCTGCCTCTAATTAGGGATCCAACCCAAAACCCACACTGAACCAGAAAGAATGGACACTGTCAGACTCTGACCCTAGCTACATAGAGAAGCAAATAGGCCTCTCTATGGCCAGAGCCTGACAAACAGCTCGCAATCTAACACCTGCCTCAGACCACTCTAACAGCTCGTAATCTAACACCTGCCTCAGACAACTCTAACAGCTCGTAATCTAACACCGACCTCAGACCACTCTAACAGCTCGTAATCTAACACCTGACTCAGACCACTCTAACAGCTCGCAATCTAACACCTGCCTCAGACCAATCTAAGAGCTCGCAATCTAACGCCTGCCTCAGACCACTCTAACAGCTCGTAATCTAACACCTGCCTCAGACCACTCTAACAGCTCGTAATCTAACACCTGCCTCAGACCACTCTAACAGCTCGTAATCTAACACCTGCCTCAGACCACTCTAACAGCTTGTAATCTAACACCTGACTCAGACCACTCTAACAGCTCGTAATCTAACACCTGCCTCAGACCACTCTAACAGCTCGTAATCTAACACCTGCCTCAGACCACTCTAACAGCTCGTAATCTAACACCTGACTCAGACCACTCTAACAGCTCGTAATCTAACGCCTGACTCAGACCACTCTAACAGCTCCTCCCCTTCCGCGTCACTTTACACACACAGAATATCTCTGCTAAACATAGAATGAAGATGTTTATGTCTCTCTGTAACAGCCGAAAACATATTAGTTTAATACAAATAGCTTAAAAAGTTAGTCATGTTATAAATTAGCGAAGCAACGGTACATATTTTTTTATGAAAACCAAGATTATATAAAGCTAGATATATACTTTCGTGTATGTGCAATCGATAGACCTACCTAGTATTAAGCCATTAGACTACAATGTTGGTATCTATTAGGCCTAGAGGCTACGATTATATAAGCCTAACCAATAACCTAAAGGTCAACATTTTATGTACAGTATGTGGCAATATCGCTTAACTTGTTGTATACATAGAAAAGTATATGGACACCCCTTCAAATGAGTGGATTCGGCTATTTCAGCCACATCCGTTGCTGACAGGTGTAATAACACAGAGCACACAGCCATGCAATCTCCATAGACAAACATTGGCAGTAGAATGGCCTTAGTGAAGAGCTCAGTGACATTCAACGTGGCACCGTCATAGGATGCCACCTTCCAACAAGTCAGTTTGTAAAATGTATGCCCTACTAGTGCTGCTAAGTGGCTGTTATTGTGAAGTGGAAACGTCTAGGAGCAACAACGGCTCAGCTGTGAAGTGGAAACGTCTAGGAGCAACAACGGCTCAGCCGTGAAGTGGAAACGTCTAGGAGCAACAACGGCTCAGCTGTGAAGTGTTAGGGCCACACAAGCTCCTCGGTTGCAACACTCACTACTGAGTTCCAAACTGCCTCTGCAAGCAATGTCAGCACAATAACTGTTTTGTCGGGAACATAATGAAATGGGTTTCCATGGCCGAGCAGCCGCACACAAGCCTAAGATCACCATGCGCAATACCAAGCGTCGGCTGGAGAAATGTTAAAAGCGGAACTTTTTTTGTAAGAAAGGGAATGTTAGTAAGAACGGGAATGTTAGTAAGAACGGGAATGTTAGTAAGAACGGGAATGTTAGTAAGAACGGGAATGTCCACTCCGTAATACTTGATGTACAGTAGTGTGTATGTTAATGTTATATCAAACATGAAAAACTGACAATATATTACCAGATGAAAAAGATGATAAAATACAACTCGATCAAGCCGATTTATGTTCCTTTTCTGTAAATACTGTAAGTAAATATGGAACGCACTGCTTTGACAAAACCCTGCACTTATTTATAAATGACCTTCCTCCACATGTACTCTACGTCCACTACTATCTTACAGGAACTTTCTGCTACCAGAATACATCTCAGCGTGTTGTACAGTATAATTGCTGTAATATAACTGTAAATATTGGACACATTTAATAAAGACAAATAACATGTTAACCCAAAAGATGTCATAGCAGAAGCAGGCTGGGATTCAACCAAATGCAGGAAGCACAATGCACTGTCGACAATGTGACGTTCGAATGATAACATTATTTGCTGCATCCTAAACTGTTCTCTACCAGAGAAATGGGTTCACAAATAAAACAGAATCTAATATGTAATTAGATTTTTGAAAGAAGTATCAAGCATAGTTTATCACATCATATCCTCAGTAACTGCTTCTCTGTAAATATATGAGGGGGGATCCTCAATAATGGAGTCATAAACTCTCCCTAGTAGCACTTGTCATTCTGTGACATGACAAATATATTGGTTCTCAGGCATCCCGCTCCCTCCTCTGAAAACACAGGTGCACAGACACACACACAGACACACACACACAGACACACGGGAAGGAGGCCCTTGGGACCCAGACTGAGCTGCTGAATACGAGAACAGACGAAGCATCCCAAATGGCACCCTGTTCCCTATATATTGCACTACTTTTGACCATGGGCCATAGGGTACTATATAGGGAATAGGGTGCCATTTGGGACACTACCAGAGACTGAGGAGCAGGTGTACTGACTGTACTGCACGCACTCAGACCCAGGGCTGTGATTGGTTTTGACAGGGATGGCGAGTTTTCCCACCATCTGTGTCCGTTTCACCTCTGACCAGAGGAGAGAGGCTGGGTGTCAATGTTTACCATCTCTCTGACCCTGGATGAGTGTATTGCTCTACCCTGTAGTGAGCCTTGTCCATGCCATCATGTTGTCACCACCACACGGTTTCTACAGTACACTCTATGGATGCGTTCCAAATGGCACCCATTTCCCTATATAGCACCCTACGGGCTGTGGTCTAAATCAGTGCCCTATATAAGAAGCAGAAAATGGTTTGGGACGTGGCCTCCGTCTCCAGTGACTGTCAAACTCATCCTCTTAGCTGGATCTGACAGACGATAACTATAGCTCCACTATAAAAGGAGAATAACTATAGCTCCACTATAAAAGGAGAGTAGCTATAGCTCCACTATAAAAGGAGAATAACTATAGCTCCACTATAAAAGGAGAATAACTATAGCTCCACTATAAAAGGAGAATAACTATAGCTCCACTATAAAAGGAGAATAACTATAGCTCCACTATAAAAGGAGAGTAACTATAGCTCCACTATAAAAGGAGAATAACTATAGCTCCACTATAAAAGGAGAGTAACTATAGCTCCACTATAAAAGGAGAATAACTATAGCTCCACTATAAAAGGAGAGTAACTATAGCTCCACTATAAAAGGAGAATAACTATAGCTCCACTATAAAAGGAGAATAACTATAGCTCCACTATAAAAGGAGAGTAACTATAGCTCCACTATAAAAGGAGAATAACTATAGCTCCACTATAAAAGGAGAATAACTATAGCTCCACTATAAAAGGAGAGTAACTATAGCCAATGTATATTGGATGTATAGGAGATGTTGAGAGCCCATTCACACAACCTCAGGAGGCTGAAGAAATTTGGCTTGGCCCTTAAAACTGTCACAAACCTCTACAGATGCACCATTGTGAGCATCCAGTAGGGCTGTATCACCACCTTGTACGGCAATTGCACAGTCCGCAACCGCAGGGCTCTCCAGAGGGTGGAGGGGTCAGCCCAACACATCATCGGGGGGCACACTGCCTGTCCTCCAGGACATCTACAGCACCCGGTGTCACAGGAAGGCCAAGAGAATCATCAAGGACAACAACCACCCGTGCCACGGCCTGTTCACCCATCCACCATCTAGAAGGAGGAGACAGTACAGGTGCATCAAAGCTGGGACCGAGAGACTGCTTCTATCTCCAGGCCATCAGACTGTTAAATAGTCACCACTAGCCGGCCTTCACCCAGTACCCTGCCCTGACCTTAGTCACTGTTACTAGCCGGCCTCCACCCAGTACCCTGCCCTGACCTTAGTCACTGTTACTAGCCGGCCTCCACCCAGTACCCTGCCCTGACCTTAGTCACTGTTACTAGCCGGCCTCCACCCAGTACCCTGCCATGAACTTAGTCACTGTTACTAGCTGGCCTCCACCCAGTACTATGTGAGAATGCTGTTCATTGACTACAGCTCAGCGTTCAACACCATTGTCCCCTCCAAGCTCGTCACCAAGCTTAGGACTCTGGGTCTGAACACCTCCCTCTGCAACAGGATCCTGGCCTTCCTGACGGGCCGACCCCAGGTGGTGAGGGTAGGCAACATCATCCCTGCCACGCTGACCCTCAATACGGAGGCCCCTCAGGGATGTGTGCTTAGTCCCCTCCTGTACTCCCTGTTCACCCATGACTGCGTGGCCACACACAACTCCAACACAATCATCAAGTTCGCTGACGACATGACGGTGGTAAGCCTGATCACCGGCGACGATGAGTCAGTCTACAGCGAAGTGGTCAGTGACCTGGCCATGTGGTGCCGGAGCAACAACCTCTCCCTTAACGTCAACAAGACCAAGGAGCTGATCATGGACTACAGGAAACAGGGGGAGATCACGCCCCCATCCATATCGATGGGGCGGCAGTGGAGCAGGTTAAAGACTCCAACTACCCAAGCCATAGACTATTCTCTCTGCTTCCGCATGGCAAGAGGTACCGGTGCACCAAGTCTGGCACCAACAGGCTCCTGAACAGCTTCTATCTCAAAGCAATAAGACTGATAAAGACTTGCCAGTTTGTTTTGTTTCGTCAAGCCTACCAGCGTTTTTCCCTCTGCTCCTGTCTCTCTATCGTTCCTGTTGTTCTAGCCTTTCCCGGTTCTGACCATTCTGCCTGCCCTGACCCTGAGCCTGCCTGCCATCCTGTACCTCTGCCCCACCTATCTGCTTGCCCTTGACCTGTCTTTTGCCTACCCCTGTTGGTTTAATAAGCTGTTGTTACTCCGACGTTGTCTGCGCCTGGGTCTTACCTGTAATGTTGATAAGGATAGATGGGGAGATTCGCTGAACAGCTATTTTGAGGTTTCTCCAGAGATGTTCGATCGGGTTCAAGTCCGGGCTCTGGCTGGGCCACTCAAGGACATTCAGAGACTTTTCCCGAAGCCACTCCTGCGTTGTCTTGGCTGTGTGCTTGGGGTCGTTGTCCTGTTGGAAGGAGAACCTTCTCCCCAGTCTGAGGTCCTGAGCACTCTGGAGCAGGGTTTCATCAGGGATCTCTCTGTACTTTTCTCCGTTCATCTTTCCCTCGATCCTGACTAGTCTCCCAGTCCCTGCCGCTGAAAAACATCCACACCGCATGATGCTGCCACCACCATGCTTCACCGTAGGGATGGTGCCAGGTTTCCTCCAGACGTGACGCTTGGCATTCAGGACAAAGAGTTCAATCTTGGTTTCATCAGAGCAGAAAATCTTGTTTCTCATGGTCTGGGAGTCTTTAGGTGCCTTTTGGCAAACTCCAAGCGGGCTGTCATGTGCCTTTTACTGAGGAGTGGCTTCCGTCTGGCCACTCTACTATAATGGCCTGATTGGTGGAGCACTGCAGAGATGGTTGTCCTTCTGGAAGGTTTTCCCATCTCCAAAGAGGAACTCTGGAGCTCTGTCAGAGTGACCATTGGGTTCTTGGTCACCTCCCTGACCAAGGCCTTTCTCCTCCGATTGCTCAGTTTGGCCAGGCGGCCAGCTCTTGGAAGAGTCTTGGTGGTTCCCAATTTCTTCGACCTTATGGCTTGGTCTGCTTGCTCTGACATGCACTGTGGGAAGTGGGACCTTCTATAGACAGGTGTCTGCCTTTCCAAATCATGTCCAATCACTTGAATTTAACACAGCTGAAGTTGTAGAAACATCTCAAGGATGATCAATGGAAACAGGATGCCCCCAAGCTCAATTTCGAATCTCATAGCAAGGGGTCTGAATACTTATGTAAATAAGGTATTTCTGTTTTTAAATTGTAATACATTTGCTAACATTTCTAAAAATCTGTTTTCACTTTGTCATTATGGGGTATTGTGTGTAGATTTAGGTGGTTGTAGAATTTAACAGCTGTTTTCTGGATTTTGATAATTAGTGGGTATCGGTCTAATTCTGCTCTGCATGCATTATTACGTTGGTTGGTGAGTGGACCCTAGACATCACAACCATCAAGGGCAATGGGTTCTATAACTGATTCAAGTATTTTTAGCCAGATCTTAATTGGTATGTCAAATTTTATGTTCCTTTTAATGGCAAAGAAGCCCTTCTTGTTTTGTCTCTCAGATCGTTCACAGCGTTGTGGAAGTTACCTGTGGCACTGATGTTTAGGCCGAGGTATGTATAGTTTTTGTGTGCTCTAGGGCAACAGTGTCTAGATGGAATTTGTATTTGTGGTCTGGCAACTGGACCTTTTTTGGAACATCATTATTTTTGTCTTACTGAGATTTACTGTCAGGGCCCAGGTCTGGCAGATCTGAGCAGAATATCTATTTGCTGCTGTAGGCCCTCCTTTGTTGCAGACAAAAGCACCAGATCATCAGCAAACAGTAGACATTTGACTTCAGATTCTAGTAGGGTGAGGCCGGGTGCTGCAGACTGTTATAGTGCCCTCGCCAATTCATTGATATACTGTATATGTTGAAGAGGGTGGGGCTTAAACTACATCCCTGTCTCACCCCACGGCCCTGTGGAAAGAAATGTGTGTGTTTTTTGTCAATTTTAACCGCACACTTGTTGTTTGTGTACATGGATTTTACAATGTTGTATGTTTTTCCCTCAACACCACTTTCCATCAATTTGTATAGCAGACCCTCATGCCAAATTGAGTCAAAAGCTTGGGCTAATAACTCACTAACTAGCAAAGGATATTAACAAAATGTGCACACGTGGCTACATGGAGCTATCACTTTGATCTCAAAACAAACGCATCTACTCACGACCGCTCATCCTGTAAACACAATCCAGTTAAAAGTAAATGGCACAGATCCATATATGGCAATGGTATATCACAATACATTATCACCACATATTAGCTTTGCTTGAATTGCCCTAGCAATGCATTGTAGTTTGGTCCATTTAAAAAATATTATATTTCAAAATTTGAGGTAGGCTAAATGATCACACTGATTATAGATCCGTTATTGTATTACATGTGAGGCAGTGCTGAGTGAGCGAACATTTAAATCATTTGCTATTTATTTTTATTTTACTGGGAAGATGGTGTTTGCATCTGATGGTCAGTCTCAGCGGAGGGAGAGAGAAGCAGACTGAGGGTCCGCCTCTCAACGTCCCTCTGCTCTCCCTTTCCTCCACTGCCACTGACCAAAAAGAGACATCGTCTTCCAGCTGATGGCAAAACTCGACTTGCACCGCATTATTTCTGCTTCATGCACAAATTCATGTTGTTACTCCTATGAACAGACAAAGTGAAATATTTCTCAATATTAAAAAAGACCCAAGTCGCTAATAACAACAACACAAGCCAATCGATACACTATATTTTAACAAAAAATAATATATTATCATAATATATCAGAGAGATGGAGCTGACAGTTTATGGTTGTGACCATGGTGATTTCAATAATTTGTTTAGATCTATCAAAAGTAGAGAACTTTCCAGACCATGAGTGGTCTTGTTGCAGATTTAAGCTAAATATTCCTGTCTCTGTGCTCTGCGGACAATTCCTTCGACCTCGTGGCTTGGGTTTTTCACTGTGGGACCTTATATATACACAGGTTTGTGCCTTTCCAAATCATGTCCAATCAATTAATTTACCACAGGTGGACTCCAATAGGGTTGTAGAAACATCTCAAGGATGATCAATGGAAACAGGATGCACCTGAGCTCAATTTTGAGTCTCATAGCAAAGGGTCTGAATACTTATGTAAATAAGGTATTTCTGTTTTTAAATTGTAATACATTTGCTAACATTTCTAAAAATCTGTTTTCACTTTGTCATTATGGGGTATTGTGTGTAGGGCAAAAAACGACATTATATATTTTTTCAGTTAATATTTTTATATTGCAGGATAGATTGGAATGTAATTGTTTGCATCATTTTTAATCCCCTTTATTATTAAGTATGTATTATTATTATTATTATGTATATTTTGATTGGAGTAAACTGACAGATGACAATACATCTTCTGCTACTTACTTCTACTTACTGCTACTTACTTCTACTTATTGCTACTTATTGCTACTTTCTACTTACTTCTACTTCACTCACATGTAGGAAGAAGGAGGAGGAGGGAGGTAGGATGATGGAGGAGAGAAGAGGAGGAGGGAAAGGGGAAAGGAGAGGGGGAGGAGGGAGGGAGAGGAGAGGAGGAGGAGGGAGGGAGGAGGAGGGAGAGGAGAGGAGGAGGAGGGGGAGGAGGAGGAAGGAGGAGGGGAGAGGAGGTAGACAAGTGCCTGTCCAGGTGCCAGACTATCAGATTAGACTGCTGCTGCATTACACATACATACACACACACACACAAACACACACACAGGTTAGTATGTCTCTGAACTAGGCCAATCCTTGGTGGGGAGTAGAGTGTGTGGGTTCATCAACAGCTGTTGGTTGGCTCTGCTGCGTTGCTGTGATGGTTTACAGAGAGAATGAAAGAGAGATGGAAATGAGATCAAAGAGGAGGTAAGAGGAGATGAAAGAGAGAGAGAGATGAGAGAGAGAAGAGAGAGAGAGAGAGAGAGAGTGTATGTGTGAGAGAAAGCAGGGGAGGAGAGGGGAGTGATCTGTGAGCGTGGCTTGTTTTTAGACGTTACAGCTGGTTACACAGAGACAGACACACACAAGTGGGGCTTGGTGACATCAATCCCTAGATGAGGTAAATATCAAATATTTATCAGATGATACCAGGACATACATTTTGTTTTCTATAGAAACTGTAACACTACAGAGAAACATCTGCTCTTCTCTATAGGTGACATGGCCTAAATACTGTACATAGGAAGCTGTGAATACAGGCAGAAGACTGGTGTCAAAAATACCTTCACCTTGACAGTAAATAAGGTTCAACGCTATTCCCAAAAAGACCTGTCACAATTCCTATTCCCTCCTCATGTGTTTCTAAATATGTGCAGCAGACAATCCTGACGTGTTACATAATACAACAATGAGCAACCACAGAAGAAGAAAACAGGAAGGGAGGAGGAACAAAAGGTTCACTGTCAAATAAGGCTTGGCTGTCTGTGTGTTTCTGTGTATCTGTGTGTGTGTGTGTGTGTGTGTGTGTGTGTGTTCGGATATTCTTGAGTTTGTGTGTTTGAGTGCAATCATAATGTGTGTGTTTCAGTGAGTGAGAGTGAGACACAGAGAGAGTGAGACAGAGAGAGAGAGAGAGAGAGAGAGAGAGAGAGAGAGAGAGAGAGAGAGAGAGGAGAGAGACAAGCGTCACATTTGGAGGAAACCTGGCACCATCCCTACAGTGAAGCATGGTGGTGGCAGCATCATGCTGTGGGGATGTGTTTCAGCGGCAGGGACTGGGTGCCAAGTAAGGATCGAGGGAAAGATGAACAGAGCAAAGTACAGAGAGATCCTTGATGAAATCCAAAGAATTCAATCTTGGTTTCAACAGACCAGAGAATCTTGTTATAAGAGTCTTTAGGTGCCTTTTCGCAAAGCGGGTCTCTGATTCAGAGGGTTTGAGTTAAATGCAGAAAACACATTTCAGTTGAATGGATTCAGTTGTACAACTGACTAGTATCCCCCTGTCATGTGCCTTTTACTGAGGAGTGGCTTCTGTCTGGCCACTCTACCATAAAGGCCTGATTTGTGGAGTGCTGCAGAGATGGGAGAACCTTCCAGAAATACAAATACAATCTCCACAGAGGAACTCTAGAGCTCTGTGAGAGTGACCATCTGGTTGACCAAGGCCCTTCTCCCCCGATTGCTCAGTATGGTCGGGTAGCCAGCTCTAGGATGAGTCTTGGTGGTTCCAAACTTCTTCCATTTAAGAATGATGGAGGCCACTGTGTTCTTGGGGACCTTCAATGCTGCAGAAATGTTTTGGTACCCTTCCCCAGATCTGTGCTTCGCACAATCCTGTCTCTGTGCTCTGCGGACAATTCCTTCGACCTCGTGGCTTGGGTTTTTCACTGTGGGACCTTATATATACACAGGTTTGTGCCTTTCCAAATCATGTCCAATCAATTAATTTACCACAGGTGGACTCCAATAGGGTTGTAGAAACATCTCAAGGATGATCAATGGAAACAGGATGCACCTGAGCTCAATTTTGAGTCTTATGTAAATACTTATGTAAATAAGGTATTTCTGTTTTTAAATTGTAATACATTTGCTAACATTTCTAAAAATCTGTTTTCACTTTGTCATTATGGGGTATTGTGTGTAGATTGCTGAGGATTTTTATTTTATTTAATCAATTTTAGAATAAGGCTGTAATGTAACAAAATGTGGAAAAAGTCAAAGGGTCTGATGGAGAGAGGGAGGTAAGAGGGAGGAGGAGGGAGTGGGAGGGAGTGGGAGCGAGAACGAGGGAGGAGGTGGAGGAGGGAGGGGGAGAGAGGAGAAGGAGAAACAGAGCAGCAGGGGGGGACTGGGGGAACAGCAAGGGGACTGGGGGAACAGCAGGGGGCTGGGGGAACAGCAGGGGGACTGGGGGAACAGCAGGGGAAACTGGGGGAACAGCGGGGGGGACGGGGAACAGCGGGGGGGGGGGGCTGGGGGAACAGCGGGGGGGGGACTGGGGGAACGGCAGGAGGGGACTGGGGGAACAGCGGGGGGGACTCAGGGAACGGCAGGAGGGGACTGGGGGAACAGCAGGGGACACTGGGGGAACGGCAGTGGTGGACTGGGGGAACAGCAGAGGATGACTGGGGGAACAGCAGTGGGATAATTGGGGAACAGCATGGGGGACTGGGGGAACAGCAGGGGGTAACTGGGAAAACAGCAGGGGAGACTGGGGGAACAGCAGAGGGGACTGGCGGGACAGCAGGGGGTGACTGGGGGAACAGTAGGGGGAGACAGGGGGAGCAGCAGGGGGGTACAGTGCATAGGGAGCAGCAGGGGGGTACAGTGCATAGGGAGCAGCAGGGGGGTACAGGGCAGAGGGAACAGCAGGGGGTACAGGGCAGAGGGAGCAGCGGGAGCAGCGGGGGGTACAGGGGGAGCAGCAGGGGGGTACAGGGCATAGGGAACAGCAGGGGGTACAGGGCAGAGGGAGCAGCGGGAGCAGCGGGGGGCACAGGGGGAGCAGCAGGGAGGGACAGGGGGAGCAGCAGGGAGGGACAGGGGGTGAAAAAGCTATTGTATTCATACCCCTTGACTTATTCCATATTTTGTATTTTGTTGTGTTACAGCCTGAATTCAAAATTGGTTAAATATGAGAGTCAGGTAGCCTAGCGTTTAGAGCGTTGGGCCAGTAACCAAAAGGTTGCTGGTTCGAATCCCCAAGCCGACAAGGTGAAAAAAACAGTCGATGTGTCCTTGAGCAAGGCAATTAACCTTAATTTGCTCCAGGGGCTGACCCTCTGGGTAGGCTATCATTGTAAATAAGAATTTGTTCTTAACTGACTTGCCTAGTTAAATAAAGGTTAACAAATATATATATACAGCGGGTGAAATAAGTAATGAACACGTCACCATTTTTCTCAGTAAATATATTTCCAAAGGTGCTATTGACATGAAACTTTCTCCAGATGTTGGTAACAACCCAAGTAATCCATACATACAAAGAAACCAAAACAAATAAGTTCACAAATTAAGTAATGTGTAATAATGTGAAATGACACAGGGGAAAAAGTATTGAACACATGAAGAAAGGGAGGTGCAAAAAGCAATCCAGCCCCCTGTCAGTGCAAATTAATATCAGTCCCAACTGATGGCCTACAAAAAGGTCTCATTGCCAAGGTGTCACACAAGACACATCTCATGATGGGTAAAAGCAAAGAGCTATCTCAAGACCTTGTTGAAAAACCTAATGATGGCATTGGTTATAGGCGCATTTCTAAGCTTCTGAATGTTCCAGTGAGCACTGTTGGGGCCATAATACGGAAGTGGAAAGACAATAATTTCACCATAAATTTGCCTCAACCAGGTGCTCCTCGCAAGATTTCTGGAGTGAAAAGAATAATCAGAAGAGTTGTCCAAGAGCCAAGGACCACTTGTGGAGAGCTTCAAAAAGACCTGCAATTAGCAGGTACTGTTGTCTCAAAGAAAACAGTAAGTAATGCACTCCACCGCCATGGCCTGTATGCACGCTCACCACGCAAGACTCCATTGCTGAAAAAAAAGCATGTTGAAGCTCGTTTAAAGATTGCTGCAAAACATTTGGAAAAGCCAGTGAAATACTGGGAGAATATAGTGTGGTCAGATGAGAGCAAAATTGAACTGTTTGGATGTCATAATACACACCATGTTTGGAGGAGAAATGGCACTGCACATCACCCTAAAAACACCATACCAACAGTGAAGTTTGGAGGTGGGAACATCATGTTGTGGGGCTGCTTTTCAGCAAATGGTACTGGCAAACTTCACATAATTGAAAAAAGAAACGTCCTCTCACTGTCAACTGCGTTTATTTTTCAGCAAACTTAACATGTGTAAATATTTGTATGAATATAACAAGATTCAACAACTGAGACATAAACTGAACAAGTTCCACAGACATGTGAATGACAGAAATTGAATAATGTCCCTGAACAAAGGGGGGGTCAAAATCAAAAGTAACAGTCAGTATCTGGTGTGGCCACCAGCTGCATTAAGTACTGCAGTGCATCTCCTCCTCATGGACTGCACCAGATTTGCCAGTTCTTGCTGTGAGCACTGATGGAGGGATTGTGCGTTCCTGGTGTAACTTGGGCAGTTGTTGTTGCCATCCTGTACCTGACCTGCAGGTGTGTTGTTTGGATGTACCGATCCTGTGCAGGTGTTGTTACATGTGGTCTGCCACTGCGAGGACGATCAGCTGTCCGTCCTGTCTCCCTGTAGCGCTGTCTTAGGCGTCTCACAGTAGGGACATTGCAATGTATTGCCCTGGCCACATCTACAGTCCTCATGCCTCCTTGCAGCATGCCTAAGGCACGTTCACGCAGATGAGCAGGGACCCCGGGCATCTTTCTTTTGGTGTTTTTCAGAGTCAGTAGAAAGGCCTCTTTAGTGTCCTAAGTTTTCATAACTGTGACCTTAATTGCCTACCGTCTGTAAGCTGTTAGTGTCTTAATGACCGTTCCAGATGTGCATGTTCATTAAATGTTTATGGTTCATTGAACAAGCATGGGAAACAGTGTTTAACCCCTTTACAATGAAGATCTGTGAAGTTATTTGGATTTTGGATTTAGATTTTGGGGGGATTTTGTTGGGTCCTGAAAAAGGGACATTTCCTTTTTTGCTGAGTATATATATTTTTTCTCACCCATCTACAGACAATACATCATAATGTGAAAGCGAAAAAAATGTTTGGGAAATGTTTGAAAATGTATTGAAAATTAAATACAGAAATATCTAAATTACATAAGTATTCACACCCCTGAGTCAATATACTGTATGTAAGAATCGCAGCTGTGAGTCTTTCTGGGTGAGCTTAATTCCACTTTGACATTGTGGGCTATTGTGTATAGGCCAGATAAATATAATCAATTTTAAAAAGTCAAGGCTTGTGAATACTTTGTGAATACACTGTAAATATAGAGAGTGTTAATAAACAAAGCAAGCCTGAGAGGTTTCTCCTACTCAAGATTAGTAGCAGTCTAATTGTAGTGTTGTGAGACTGTCTGCTCATCGCACCACAGAGCTCCAGTTCTTCTTCTAAATGAGGATCTGGACAAATATGTATTCGATCTCTCAGAAGGAGGAGGGACATCTTCTCATAATGAGGAGAGAGAGAAGGTATGAGAAAAGAGGCAATTATACTGGAAGGAGGGATAGAGGAAGGAGGGATAGAGGATGGAGGGGGAGAGGAAGGAGGGATAGAGGATGGAGGGGGAGAGGAAGGAGGGATAGAGGATGGAGGGGGAGAGGATGGAGGGATAGAGGATGGAGGGATAGAGGATGGAGGGATAGAGGATGGAGGGATAGAGGATGGAGGGATAGAGGATGGAGGGATAGAGGATGGAGGGATAGAGGATGGAGGGGGAGAGGAGTAGAGCATTGATAGAGAGTTAGAGAAAGATGGATAAATAAGGAGAGGCTAGAGATGGATAGAGAGTGTGCTAATGTATTTCCCGTCTGATTGGAAGGAGGGATAGAGTTAGAGAAAGTGAAGGAGAGAGGGATAGTTAGATAAGTAGAGGGATAGAGGAAGGAGGGAGAGATAGTTAGAGAAAGTGAAGGAGAGAGGGATAGTTAGATAAGTAGAGGGATAGAGGAAGGAGGGAGAGATAGTTAGAGTTTGATCATGTCTGTTCCTTCCGATTTTATAAAACCCCACTAAAACGTCACTGAGACTAACTGGGATGGAGGGAGACAGGAGGGAAGAAGGCAATGCTCTGGCTATGCAGGATGGATTAACACACAGTACATTTGTCAATTATTTCCTGTTGTGATGTACGTGCAAACACACACACACACACACACACACACACACACACACACACACACACACACACACACACACACACACACACACACACACACACACACACACACACACACACACTGTAGCTTATACATAATGACTCATATCCTGAGATGAGCAACATGAACGTGAAATGTGATTATAGATAGGAAGCCAGACGTGGTATGGTTATCCCACAAACGATGGTGTCACATTGAAACTTCATATTAACGATGGTGTTACACTGAAACTTCATACAAATTGGCAATTTTCCACTGCACAGCAAGATTACACACACACGCACCTGCACACACGCACGCACCTGCACACACGCACGCACCTGCACACACGCACGCACCTGCACACACGCACCTGCACACACGCACGCACCTGCACGTACACACACACCTGCCCACACACACACAGCATGGAGATGAAATGCTGATACAATAATACAGAACTACATCTGTAAGAGGGTCATATAATATCATAGTTATGGCAGCTAAGGCACTCCAATCCAAAATAATGTGATTTAGCATTTAGACTAGAATTCACATGAGGTTACATTGTTGTGAATGGTTCTCTAATGTTTCATTGAGTACTTGTGTATAGTATTACAAGCACTTTAAAGATTTGTTTTTAATAGTTTAGTTGAATGGTTTTCTAACAAGGCATAATGGAAGTATTCATTCCACACTCAGGGCCTAATATAATCCAGAGAAATGACTAGACAACCGGACACACAGACCAATCTTTTTATGTATACACCAAGGTGGCTATAAAAAGTCATTTTGATCCTGGATGAAACATGGATCAATATTATTTAAGATATTACAAAATGTACCCTAAGTCTCATCCTGGATCAATATTACCTTTTACAGCCACCTTGGGAAATACATAAAAAGATTGGTCTGTGTTTCCGATTTAGAATTCATGTTTAATAATATTCAAATAAAGGACCTTGAATGAAAATCCAGTCATTATGGATAAGAGTGTCTGCAAAATGACTAAAATGTACATGTAAAATACTAAACACTTAATTACACTGAACAAAAATATAAATCCAAAATGCTACAATTTCAAAGATTTTACTGAGTTACAGCTCAAATAAGGAAATCAGTCAATTGAAATAAATCTGTTGGTAAAAAAAGAAATGTAGTGCCGTGGATCAGAAAACCAGCCAGTATCTGGTGTGACCAAAACTCAAACAGGAAGTACCCGTGCTAAGGACTATTCAACGCTGGTCTGACCATTCGGAATCCACGCCTCAATATTATTTTGATCATGCGGACTGGGATATGTTCCGGGTAGCTTGCGAAAATAATTTAGACAAATATACTAAAACGGTGATTGAGATTTTCAGGAAGTTTATAGGAGATGTCCTACCCACTGTGACTATTAAAACCTACCCTAACCAGAAACCGTGGATAGATGGCAGCATTTGCGCAAAACTGAAAACGCAAACCACTGCATTTAACCGTGGCATGGTGTCAGGCTCTGGCCATAGAGAAGCCTAATTGCTTCTCTATGTAGCTGTGGTCAGAGTCTGACAGTGTCGTCCTTTTCTGTTTCTGTGTGGGGTTTAGGTTGGATCCCTAATTAGAGGCAGCTGCACGGCATTGTCTCTAATTAGGGATCCAATATATGTTGAGTCTGTCCTTCACGTTGGTGTGGGTCATTATCGTTTCATGTCGAGGTATATGTCGCAGTCACGGTGAATGTAAGTGTGCTTTGTTTTACGTCCGTTCATTTCGTTGTTAGGTGAACGTGACGTTTTGTCTATCAAGTTTGTTTTGTGTTTTGTGTTTTGTTATAGTTCGTTCATTATGAATATTTAGTACATAGTGAATAGAAGAAAAATGTCGAACAACTATCCCTGCGCTGCGTCTTGGTCTCTCCAAACCCCATTACGTGACACATGGTGACTGGGAATATGGCAGAATTGTGGTTAACAGTGTAGTTATTCACTCCTCAAGGCAATGAAGTTTACATACTCATTGGTTGAAGTCATTAAAACTCATTTTTCAACCACTCCACATATTTCATGTTAACAAACTATAGTTTTGGCAAGTCAGTTAGGACACCTACTTTGTGCATGACACAAGTAATTCTTCCAACAATTGTTTACAGACAGATTATTTCACTTATAATTCACTATATCACAATTCCAGTGGGTCAGAAGTTTACATACACTAAGTTGAATGTGCCTTTAAACAGCTTGGATTCCTGAAAACTATGTAAGGGCTTAGAAGCTTCTGATAATTGACTTCATTTGAGTCAATTGGAGGTGTACCTGTGGATGTATTTCAAGGCCTACCTTCAAGCTCAGTGCCTCTTTCCTCAACATCATGGGAAAATCTAAAGAAATCAGCCAGAATCTTAGAAAAAAAATTGTAGACCTCCTGTCTGGTTCATCCTTGGGAGCAATTTCCAAATGCCTGAAGGTACCACAATCATCTGTACAAACAATCGTATGCAAGTATAAACACCATGGGACCACGCAGTCGTCATACCGCTCAGGAAGGAGACGCGTTCTGTCTCCTAGAGATTAATGTGATTTGGGGCGAAAAGTGCAAATCAATCCCAGAACAACAGCAAAGGACCTTGTGAAGATGCTAGAGGAAACAGGTAAAAAGTATGTACATCCACAGTAAAACGAGTCCTATATCGACAGAAGCCACTGCTCCAAAACCAGACTACTTTTTGCAACTGCACATGGGGACAAAGATCGTACTTTTTGGAGAAATGTCCTCTGGTCTGATGACACAAAAATAGAACTGTTTGGCCATAATGACCATCGTTATGTTTGGAGGAAAAAGGGTGAAGCTTGCAAGCCGAAGAACACCATCCCAACCGTGAAGCACGGGGGTGGCAGCATCATGTTGTGGAGGTGCTTTGCTGTAGGAGGGACTGGTGCACTTCACAAAATAGATGGCATCATGAGAAAGGAAAAGTTAAAGCTTGGTCACAAATGGGTCTTCCAAATAGACAATGACCCCAAGCATACTTCCAAAGTTGTGGCAAAATGGCTTAAGGACAACAAAGTCAAGGTATTGGAGTGGCAATCACAAAGCCCTGACCTCAATCTTATAGAAATTTTGTGGGCAGAACTGAAAAAGCGTGTGCGAGCAAGGAGGCCTACAAACCTGACTCAGTTACACCAGTTCTGTCAGGATGAATGGGCCAAAAACTTGTTGTGGGAAGCTTGTGGAAGGCTACCCGAAACGTTTGACCCAAGTTAAACAATTTAAAGGCAATGCTACCAAATACTAATTGAGTGTATGTAAACGTCTTACCCACTGGGAATGTGATGAAAGAAATAAAAGCTGAAATAAATCACTCTCTACTATTATTTTGACATTTTACATTCTTAAAATAAAGTGGTGGATTATATGTCAGGAATTGTGGAAAACTGAGTTTAAATGTATTTGGCTGAGGTGTATGTAGACTTCCGACTTCAGCTGTATGTGGCAGGGTCTACAGACAATCACGGACTACAAAAGGAAAACCAGCCATGTCGCAGACACCGACGTCTTGCTTCCGGACAAGCTAAACACCGTCTTTGCCCGCTTTGAGTATGACAAAGTGCCACCAACACGGCCCACTAAGTCTGTGGGCTCTCCTCTGTGGAAGACGTGAGTAAAACATTTAAGCGTATTAACCCTCGCAAGGCTGCTGGCTGGGGTGTTTACGGGCATATTCAATCTCTCCATATCCCTGTCTGTCGTCCTCACATGCTTCAAGATGGCCACCATTGTTCCTGTACCTAAGAAAGCAAAAGCAACTGTTAGAGCTGTCTGGGTTTGTGTGTGCATGTACTCAGTACTTTATACTGGAATATACTTATGTCATATCACATGATAATTGCCTGTTGTGTTATGTTGTGTAGCATATTAGAAGCACTACTTAATGTTTGAAAGGTAAATAACAGTGCTAATTACATATTTTGTGTTTGCAACCGACATTTTCTAAATGATATTAAATGCATAAATAAACCAACTTCCAACAGTCAAACAAGTACATACTAATTAGATATTTTCTATGGCTTTTTTGAGATGGTGGTACTTGGATGGTTTAGTTTGAACAGAGGTGGTACTTGGTCTAAAAATATACTGAGATATACTATATATTCTATCCACATACTGTACATAATGTCTATACAGCTCATCACATATAGTATATATACACATACTCCGGACTCTAACATTGCTCATCCTAATATTTCTATATTTCTTAATTCCATTCTTTTCCTTTTTAAATGTGTGTGTATTGTTGTGTATTATTAGATACTACTGTACTGTTGGAGCTAGAAACACAAACATTTCACTACACCCGCAATAGCATCTGCTAAATGTGTATGCGACCAATACAATTTGATTTGATTTGAGGAATGACATTTACCCTCACGGGTGGCCAATAAGATCTATCTGAAAGCCACACCCCTAATATGCCACGCCTCCTGGAAATAACCTAATGATTACATTCAAAAAGATCCAACTGCTAGGTCAACCCAGTAGGAAAGTAAAAAATACCCAACTAATGGTTAAATGGTCCAACATGTTGGATTATTCACTCAAACTAAATGGCTTGGTCAAAATAAAAAAGTGTGTGTTCTGTTCAATATTTCCACTGGGTAGAGATGGGCATGGTTATTAGAATATTTGAATATCTAAGTTGTTTTAAAAAATATATAGGCTTATTTTAATGAAAAGGCTTTGTCTAAAATTAAATACAATTATCTATGTGACCTTGCTACATCCAAGGATAGACCATGACATTAATAAAAGTGAATGTGCCCTATAATAAATACATACTGGTAGCCTACACACTTTTCATGCCTGTAGATTCTTATTATCAAAGCAGCACTACCGTCAGAGGCTATATGTGTACCTTGTTGTTATGGTCGGTCAGTCAAAGCAGCACTACCGTCAGAGGCTCCATGTGTACCTTGTTGTTATGGTCGGTCAGTCAAAGCAGCACTATCGTCAGAGGCTCCATGTGTAGCAAGTGAAGTGGGAGATTTCTAATCAACAAAAAATTGAATTACAATTAGGGGATTAAGTTGGCTAAATGAGTAGGCTATAATGAACAGCCAACAGGTAGGCTGTTAATATGAGTGGAGTTGTTTTAGACAAAATAACCTCCATTAGCCCTGCTACTTTAGCTAGCTGTCCAACTAACTTACCTGGCTAGTGTATCTCGCTAGCTTCTTTACATCAATTTGATGCAGTCAAGACTGACACTAACCTATCGCAGCAAGTTTGGCTACTTTCTCTCTCTCTCTGTCCCTCCATGTCAGACACACCGGCCCCTCTCCTTCCTCACGCGCCCCTCCTACTAAAATGTATGATATTATTCGAATAGTGAAATAATTTCAAATGCCCATCCCTAGTGCTGTTTTGAACCCAGCATTTGAGAGAAAAATAACAGCATATTGATGATTAGATTTAAATTAAGCTTTGCCTTCAGTGGCCATTGAAGCAGACAGTCAACACCTGTGCATTCAGGGATACATTAAACAATTCGCTGACTGCCAGCCATTCATTATCTCATTATCGAAATAAAACAGAATTACTGCCATTCATCAAACGAAGAGATAACATAAATCATATTCCAGATGAGATCTGAAAAAAACCAGACTTGTTGTATGAATAAATGAATGAATAAAATAATAAATGGGCCGTATTGATTGAAAGTCAGGACCATGTTGTATCACAAGAACACTAAAGGGAGATCTAACGTAGCTTCTTACATGGCCCTCAGGCTGAAAATAACAAACAAATCATGGTACGGTGGCAGTACAAGACGCCTCACGGAGACACCCTCTCACATGTTCTCCCAGGCCCAGATCACGGAGACACCCTCTCACACGTTCTCCCAGGCCCAGATCATGGAGACACCCTCCCACATGTTCTTCCAGGCCCAGATCACGGAGACACCCTCTCACACGTTCTCCCAGGCCCAGATCACGGAGACACCCTCTCACATGTTCTCCCAGGCCCAGATCATGGAGACACCCTCCCACATGTTCTCCCAGGCCCAGATCCCAGGAGACTTGAAGCCCCACACCATAGCACCCAAATAAAGCCACGACTCATCACCTGTGATCAGAGATAGAGGGACAAAATGACATCACACACTCTCATTCACACAACTACTTAAGAATAACGGATCATGGTGTTATGATGAAAGTGTGCATATAACTGTAAATTTATTAAATATGGATTATGATACTGGCCAGTATATCAAAAGATAAACACAAACACAGCCATACTTCTACTGACAGTGACATCATTCCTAAAAAACATCAGTGACATCATTCCTAAAAAAACAACACAGTGACAAATGTATATTTTTCCACTATGTGAAACACACTATGAGAGAAATCATGACCCATGGTGTTATAATTATATCATTACACACCTCCTAGCCTGTTAAACAACAGTCATGGTGTAGTAACCTCCTAGCCTGTTAAACAACAGTCATGGTGTAGTAACCTCCTAGCCTGTTAAACAACAGAGTCATGGTGTTATAACCTCCTAGCCTGTTAAACAACAGAGTCATGGTGTTAAAACCTCCTAGCCTGTTAAACAACAGAGTCATGGTGTTATAACCTCCTAGCCTGTTAAACAACAGTCATGGTGTTATAACCTCCTAGCCTGTTAAACAACAGAGTCATGGTGTTAAAACCTCCTAGCCTGTTAAACAACAGAGTCATGGTGTTATAACCTCCTAGCCTGTTAAACAACAGAGTCATGGTGTTATAACCTCCTAGCCTGTTAAACAACAGAGTCATGGTGTTATAACCTCCTAGCCTGTTAAACAACAGAGTCATGGTGTTAAAACCTCCTAGCCTGTTAAACAACAGAGTCATGGTGTTAAAACCTCCTAGCCTGTTAAACAACAGAGTCATGGTGTTATAACCTCCTAGCGTGTTAAACAACAGAGTCATGGTGTTATAACCTCCTAGCGTGTTAAACAACAGAGTCATGGTGTTATAACCTCCTAGCCTGTTAAACAACAGAGTCATGGTGTTATAACCTCCTAGCGTGTTAAACAACAGAGTCATGGTATCTCAGAGTGACTGATAAAACATTAAAAGGATGTTGCAGGGAGAGACAATCACCATTTTTTTTATTTTTTTTAACTTATCGGGACAGAAAAAAAAACCTGGCACTACAAACCCCTCCTATCTTTTCCAACACACACACACACACACTACAAACCCTTCTGTTTGTTGCTGTTCCAACACACTGACAGTAACAGCAGGGAACAGGGACTCCTATTGAGTAGTGTTTCAACAGCAAGCTGTCTGTCTGTATGTGTGTGTGTGTGTGTGTGCATGTTAAAATCAAAGAAGTGGTTTGCGGTGATGCCTGGTATGCCATTTACCATGTAAATCTGGACATTGTTCACACAGAGTCAACAAAAGTGCTATAACATTTCCTCAATCAATAAGGCAGGCAGGCAGGCAGGCAGGCAGGCAGGCAGGCAGGCAGGCAGGCAGGCAGGCAGGCAGGCAGGCAGGCAGGCAGGCAGGCAGGCAGGCAGGCAGGCAGGCAGGCAGGCAGGCAGGCAGGCAGGCAGGCAGGCAGGCAAGCAGGCAGGCAGTTCCACTCTACCAGGCCAGACCATGAAATACATTACACCTGACACAACTAAACCCCCACTCTGCCAGACCATGAAATACATTACACCTGTCACAACTGAACCCCCACTCTGCCAGACCATGAAATACATTACACCTGACACAACTAAACCAACACTCTACCAGGCCAGACCATGAAATACATTACACCTGACACAACTGAACCCCCACTCTGCCAGACCATGAAATACATTACACCTGACACAACTAAACCAACACTCTACCAGGCCAGACCATGAAATACATTACACCTGACACAACTGAACCCCCACTCTAGCAGGACAGACCATGAAATACATTACACCTGACACAACTAAACCCCCACAGGCTCAAATAGTGCTTTGAAAACAGGGTAATCCATAGCTCCATGTCCATCATGTCAGTGATCATAAACTGCTGAGTAACCACTGCTGGGAGGGGTCACATACAGACTAGCTTCTAGTCTACTATCTGAGACCTAGTGGAGAGAGAGAGAGAGAGAGAGAGGCAGAGAGAGAGAGAGAGAGAGGCAGAGAGAGAGGCAGAGAGAGAGGCAGAGAGAGAGAGAGAGAGAGAGAGAGGCAGAGAGAGAGAGAGAGAGAGAGAGAGAGAGAGAGAGAGAGGCAGAGAGGCAGAGAGAGAGAGAGAGAGAGAGAGGCAGAGAGAGAGAGAGGCAGAGAGAGAGAGAGAGGCAGAGAGAGAGAGAGAGGCAGAGAGAGAGAGAGAGAGAGAGAGAGAGAGAGAGAGAGAGAGAGAGAGAGAGAGAGAGAGGCAGAGAGAGAGAGAGGCAGAGAGAGAGAGAGAGGCGGAGAGAGAGAGAGGCAGAGAGAGAGAAGAAGAGAGAGAGAGAGAGAGGCAGAGAGAGAGAGAGAGAGAGAGATAGAGAGAGAGACAGAGAGAGAGAGGCAGAGAGAGAGGCAGAGAGAGAGGCAGAGAGAGGGGCAGAGAGAGAGGCAGAGAGAGGGGCAGAGAGAGAGGCAGAGAGAGGGAGAGGCAGAGAGAGGGAGAGGCAGAGAGAGAGAGAAACCCCAAAAAGACCAAAATAATGATTTTCCAGACAAATTCCAGATCCCAGGGAATAAAACCAAAGTTCTCAATTGGTGCAAAACATATAGAGTATTGCACACAATACAACTATTTAGGTTTAAAAATAAGTTCGACTGGACACCTAAATAATGCAGTGAATGAACTGAGAGACAAAGCACGCAGGGCATTCTACGCCATTAAAAAACAAATCCAAATTGAAATACCTATTACAATTTGGCAAAAACTAATTAAATGTGTGATTGAACCAATCGCACTCTATGGCAGCGAGGTGTGGGGTCCACTTACAAAACAAGATTTTACCCACTGGGACAAACATCCCATTGAGACCTTGCACGCGGAACTTTGTAAGATTCTCCTACATGTCCAGAGGAAAACTACAAACAATGCATGCAGGGCAGAATTAGGCCGATATCCACTAATATTAAAAACTCAAAAAAGAGCAATTAAGTTTTGGAAACACCTAAAACACAGTGACCCCCTCTCATATCATTACCAAGCCCTGCAATACCAAGAGTTGAGCAAAGATAAGAGTCCCTTCATCCAACTGGTCCAGGGGCTGAGTTCACAAACTTGTTCCACTAACACACTGAAGCCTCAGGACCAGAACATCCAATCAATAAGAATTAACCAAATTACAAAACATCTAAAACAAAACTACATTACCTATTGGAAAACACAAACACAAGCACAAAGCAAAATGCAGTGCTATTTGGCCCTAAATCGACAGTACACCATGGCAAACTATCTGACCATGGTGACTGATCAAAACCTCAGGAAAACCTTGACAAAGTACAGGCTCAGCGAGCACAGCCTTGCTATTGAGAAGGGTAGACACAGGAAAACCTGGCTCCCTGTAGAGGAAAGGCTGTGCAACCACTGCACCACAGCAGAACCAGAGACAGAGCTGCATTTCCTGACCAAATGTCAAAAATATAAAACTATCAGAGAGAGTCACTTCCCCAAATTTGAACAAGTAGTCCGGGGCTTTGAGGACCTCTCTGACATAGAAAGGCTGCCGATCCTTTTGGGGGAAGACATGACCAGCTGTGCGCTGGCAGCATGCTATGTTGCTGCCTGCCACAAGTTGAGGGACAGTGCCTGACATATTTAATGCATTTATTTAATTTTTTTCCTGTTGTTATTTGTTCTTTGATGTAATTATATTTTTAAAAAAAAAATATATATATATATGTGTGTATGTATGTATGTATATATGTGTATATATATGTATGTGCGTGTGTATATGTATGTATATATATATATATAAAATAGAAAAAAAAATATATATATAAATATATAGAAAAAAATATATATATTGATGTATGATACTTTGGCAATATGTACATTGTTGCGTCATGCCAATAAAGTGAATTGAATTGAATTGAATTGAATTGAGAGAGAGAGAGAGAGAGAGAGAGGGAGAGAGAGAGGTCAGATCAAGACTAACCTCTACTCTAGTCTCTAGTCTAGGTCATCTGAGACACTGGGAGGCGGAGAGGGAGGGAGGGAGGTTTGGGAGGGAGGGAGAGAGAGAGATATGTATACCACCGGTAAAACAGCAAAGTGCTTCAATTTACACATTTTGTTTGTTCACATATAAAATACGAACCATCGATTTTATAATTGTTGCTCTTTCGTGACCATACAGGAAAGAAATAACACTATGATAGCCTTTGGGAACCCCAACCCTGTGTTGTACTGTTGCCACTATGAAAGAAGAGAGTGAGAGAAGTACAACTGAATGCATTCAACTGAATTGCGCAATTAACCCAACCACTCTGAAACAGAGAGGTGCGGGGGGCTGCCTTAATCAACATGAACGTCATCGCCGCCTGGGGAGCAGTTGTTGGGGGTTAACTGCTCAAGGACAGAACAACAGATTTTTAACTCTGAGATTCGATTCGGCAACTGGCCCAACACTCCTACCTGCCAGGCTACTTACCGCCCCCTTAGAGTGGTTGCATTAGTGAACATCCAACAGCATATCTAATACCTACTCTCTCTCTCTCTTTAATATGGGTTGCATCATGCATAAATCAAGACACACTTCTTCTTCTTCTCCTTCTCCTTTAATCACTGAGTGGAAAAATGGTTAAATCTCCAGAATGGCTCACATCAGAGGTAAGCCTGTATAGTACAGAACAGGCAGAAAGGCTGGAGTGAGTTACCTTAATAATGTAAAGTTATGAGGATGTGTGCCAGCATATGGACAGTAGTTCAGTTATCAAAGAGAAGCACTATTAAAAAGGAAGTAGATTGGTTCCTCCTGTATAAGCCCGTACTTTTCTCCAATGTACAAATCACACAAAGATAACAGAAAAGTGAATGACTGTGACTTGTGTTGTCACGATACCAGATTTTTGAATTCGACACCGATACCAGGTTTAGGACTTATTTATTCATTCAGGTCTGTATATACATACTCATGTACAGTTGTTATATCATATCACGTGCAATATTGTAAGTAATTCTTGGACTGAACTGACATAGTCATTCACTAAGGAATGCATATTAGTATCCTGTCAGTTGTATCTTTTTTCATTGCTTTTAGTAAATCGAATGTGCGATACGTACATTTATCTGTAATTAAACCCTGCGCACTAAGGACTGTATTTTAAGGGAATTACTATTATTACCCTAAATTATATCATACACACATTTATCTATTTAAGTATCTCTTCCTGTCATTTACCTGTACAGTTAATGTAACCATGCAAATATTAATTTACCTGTAAATGTAACTGTATATTTACCTGTACAGTTAATTTAACCATGCAAAATATTCACTTACCTGTTAATTTAACCAGACTGTATATTAAGTAAACTATTATTACCCTCACTTGTATCATACGCACATTTAGCTATTTAAGTATTTCTCTGCCACCGACCTGTATAGTATAGTTAACCATCCAACATCCACCAATGTATAGTGTACATATTCAGCCAACCACCCATACTATGCAATGTCTTTTTATAGCTTGTTTGCACTCCAAACTTCTTGTATTTGTATACTTTTTCATACTGCCGCTCTATGTATCATGTATCTGTCTTTTGTGTAAGTATCTATCCATCCATCCATCCATCCATCCATCCATCCATCCATCCATCCATCCATCCATCCATCCATCCATCCATCCATCCATTCATTCATCTATCCATCCATCCATCCATCAGTGGGATGTATGTTGCTGGCAGGGTGGTATGCTGCTGGCAGGGTGGTATGTTGCTGGCAGGGTGGTATGTTGCTGGCTAAAGTCACAGAATAACCACTGGGATTTATTTTTTAAAACATTGAACAATATACAGTGGGGAGAACAAGTATTTGATACACTGCCCATTTTGCAGGTTTTCCCACTTACAAAGCATGTAGAAGTCTGTAATTTTTATCATAGGTACACTTCAACTGTGAGAGACGGAATCTAAAACAAAAATCCCGAAAATCACATTGTATGATTTTTTAAATAATTATTTTGCATTTTATTGCATGACATAAGTATTTGATCACCTAACAACCAGTAAGAATTCCGGCTCTCACAGACCTGTTAGTTTTTCTTTAAGAAGCCCTCCTGTTCTCCACTCATTACCTGTATTAACTGCACCTGTTTGAACTCGTTACCTGTATAAAAGACACTTGTCCACACACTCAAACAGACTCCAACCTCTCCACAATGGCCAAGACCAGAGAGCTGTGTAAGGACATCAGGGATAAAATTGTAGACCTGCACAAGGCTGGGATGGGCTACAGGACAATAGGCAAGCAGCTTGGTGAGAAGGCAACAACTGTTGGTGCAATTATTAGAAAATGGAAAAAGTTCAAGATGACGGTCAATCTCCCTCGGTCTGGGGCACCATGCAAGATCTCACCTCGTGGGGCATCAATGATCATGAGGAAGGTGAGGGATCAGCCCAGAACTACACGGCAGGACCTGGTCAATGACCTGAAGAGAGCTGGGACCACAGTCTCAAAGGAAACCATTAGTAACACACTACGCCGTCATGGATTAAAATCCTGCAGCGCACGCAAGGTCCCCCTGCTCAAGCCAGCGCATGTCCAGGCCCGTCTGAAGTTTGCCAATGACCATCTGGATGATCCAGAGGAGGAATGGGAGAAGGTCATGTGGTCTGATGAGACAAAAATAGAGCTTTTTGGTCAAAACTCCACTCGCCGTGTTTGGAGGAAGAAGAAGGATGAGTACAACCCCAAGAACACCATCCCAACCGTGAAGCATGGAGGTGGAAACATTATTCTTTGGGGATGCTTTTCTGCAAAGGGGACAGGACGACTGCACCGTATTGAGGGGAGGATGGATGGGGCCATGTATTGCGAGATCTTGGCCAACAACCTCCTTCCCTCAGTAAGAGCATTGAAGATGGGTCGTGGCTGGGTCTTCCAGCATGACAACGACCCGAAACACACAGCCAGGGCAACTAAGGAGTGGCTCCGTAAGAAGCATCTCAAGGTCCTGGAGTGGCCTAGCCAGTCTCCAGACCTGAACCCAATAGAAAATCTTTGGAGGGAGCTGAAAGTCCGTACTGCCCAGCAACAGCCCCGAAACCTGAAGGATCTGTATGGAGGAGTGGGCCAAAATCCCTGCTGCAGTGTGTGAAAACCTGGTCAAGAACTACAGCAAACGTATGATCTCTGTAATTGCAAACAAAGGTTTCTGTACCAAATATTAAGTTCTGCTTTTCTGATGTATCAAATACTTATGTCATGCAATAAAATACAAATTAATTAATGAAAAATCATACAATGTGAATTTCTGGATTTTTTTTAGATTCCGGCACTCACAGTTGAAGTGTACCTATGATAAAAATTACAGACTTCTACATGCTTTGTAAGTGGGAAAACCTGCAAAATCGGCAGTGTATCAAATACTTGTTCTCCCCACTGTATTGATAACTGGTAGAACAAATAAAATAACTAATAGAACATCTGCTATTCAATTTCTTGCTAAAATAAAACATTTTTAGTTACGCAAAACAATATCGGAGACTCAGAGCAGACAAAATCATTTTACAATTACATCAATACTGTTTTAATGTAATGTGATACATATCAGGGTTAATCTATGGCCATAATATTGGGTCAAATGACATTCATTAGACCTATAATTCGTTATTCATTACAGCTAAAAGCTAAGTGTGTAAGAAGACAAATCCCATGAAGAGAGAATGAGTGGAGCCATGATGATTCTCTTCATTAAGACTGGCCTTTTTACAACTGCTACCAAAGAGCATCTATAACACTGAAGTCTGGTGAAGGAAGGAGGACAACTCATTATAATGGCTGGAATGAGCTTGTCCTCAGATTTCAAGGGACACCAGCCTCCACAGATCTATATCCCTGTCAACAGCACAAAGACCAACATAGACCATCCTCCGCTCCAAGCCCTTTCTCTTCCTAATACACTACTAGCTTGTAGCTTCATGGATCCAGATAGGGATTTCCCCCACTGGGCCTAAAATGTGAAATGACTCGTCTAGTGTGTTCCAAACCCAAAGACAAATGGCATGGGAATGCAATCGGACAGGGTTCCTAAAGGGTTCTTCAGCTGTCCCCATAGGAGAACCCTTTTTGGCTCCAAGTAGAAGCCTTTTTGGTTCCAGATAAAAACCTTTTGGGTTCCATGTAGAACTCTGTGTTCTACGTGGAACCCAAAAGTGTTTTATCTGGAACCAAATAGGGTTCCTCAAAGGGTTATCCTATGAGGACAGCGGAAGAACCCTTTAAGGTTCTATACTGAACAAAAATATAAACGCATGCAATAATTTCAAAGATTTTACTGAGTTACAGTTCATAAGGAAATCAGTCAATTTAAATGAATGGCACGATGATGGGCCTCAGGATCTCGTCACGGTATCTCTGTGCATTCAAATTGCAATCGATAAATTGCAATACTTACTTATGCCTGCCCATACTATAACCCCACCGCCACCTTGACGCCATACATGTGGTCTGCGGTTGTGAGGCCGGTTGGATGTACTGCCAAATTCTCTAAAATTACGTAGAAGGCAGCTTATGGTAAAGAAACATTAAATTCTCTGGCAACAGCTCTGGTGGACAACATGCAGTCAACATGTCAATTGCACACTCCCTCAAAACTTCAGACATCTGTGGCATTGTGTGACAAAACTGCACATTTTAGTGGCCTTTTATTGTCCCACGACAAGGTGCACCTGTGTAATGATCATACTGTTTAATCAGTTTCTTGATATGCCACACCTGTCAGGTGGATGGATTATTTTGGCAAAGGAGAAATGCTCACTAACAGGCACGAGAACAAATGTGTGCACAACAGTTGAAAATAAGCTTTTTGTGCGTCTGGAACATTTCTGAGATCTTTTATTTCAGCTCATGAAACATGGGAGCAACACTTTACATGTTGTGTTTATATTTTTGTTCAGTGTAGAATAATTCTACACAAATTCCTAATTCCTAGCTCCCTCCCTCCCTCCCTCCCTGCCTCACCCCTCCCTCCCTCTCACCCTGCCTGCCTCCCTCCCTCTCACCCTGCCTGCCTCCCTCCTCCCTCCCTCTCACCCTGCCTGCCTCCCTCCTCCTTATACCTGCCAGATGGTTGTTTGTTGTATCTCCAGCCTCCAGTGCTGAAGCAGCTTGCTGGGAGAAACATGGAGCCAGATAAATGACCAGGTTAATGAATGTGTGTTGGGACTTGATAAACTCCAACACATTTATTTTTATCCCTAGTCCTTGCCGATGACAGGCATACCAATAACATGCATGCTTGGAAATATGAAGAGTGGTACTCAGTGATGTGTTGTGTTGGATTTGCCCCAAACATAACGCATTGTACTCATTCATTTTACTTTAGTGCCTTATTGCAAAACGGATGCATGTTTTGGAAGTCTGTACAGCATCAAAATATTAATTATTTTCACTCTGTCATTTAGTTTAGTATTGTGGAGTAACTACAATGTTGTCGATCCATCCTCGGTTTTCTCCTATCACAGCCATTATACTCTGTAACTCTTCCTCTTTGGCAACTAAGTTAGGAAGAACACATGTATCTTTGTAGTGACTGGGTGTATTGATTCACCACCCAAAGTGTAATTAAAAACTTCATCAATCCCAAAGGGATATTCAATATCTTTTTTGTTATTTACCCATCTACCAATAGGTGCCCTTCTTTGCGAGGCATTGGAAAACCTCCCTGGTTTTTGTGATTGAATCTGTGTTTGAAATGTACTACTTGACTGAGGGACCTTACAGATAATTGTATGTGTGGGATACAGAGATGAGGTAATAATAAAAAAGTCATGTTAAACACTATTATTGCACACAGAGTGAGCCCATGTAACTTATTATATGACTTGTTAAGCACATTTTTACTCCTGAACATATTTAGGCTTGCCATAACAAAGGGGTTGAATACTTACTATTGACTAAATACATTTCAGCTTTAAATGTTTAATTATTTTGTAAAAAAAATGAAAAACCCAATTCCACTTCGACATGATGGGGTATTGTGTGTAGGCCAGTGACACAAAATCTAAATTTAATAAATGTTTAATTCAGGCAAAAAACGTGAAAAATCAAGGGGTGTGAATACTTTCTGAAGGCACTGTAGCTTATCATAGCTCCATGATCCTGCCTGCCTAAATATTCAAATGAGTTATATGTTCCATTCCAGTGTTTTTGTAAATAAATTGTACTTTTTTTTTGTTGAACAGAAACGCCTGTCAGAAACGCCTGTCAGTCTGCCTGCACGGCTTTGTTGCTAAATGTAGTCAAGCGATAAGCAAGTTCTCCATAAGCTGTCTGATCTACCAGCAAGTACCAAACTGTGATTCAGAGAGATAAGAGTCTGTGTGTTTAGTTAGATCAAATTCATGGTTTTTTTTTTCAACATGCATGAAAACTTGGTGAAAAGTTACTCTATGACAATTCAACAAGCATTACAAGGCACCACATCTCTCCTTCTCCATCCACCCTCTCTCTCCCCATCTCTCCCCCACTCGCTCTCTACCTTTTCTCACTCTCCCCCTCCCTCTATCCCTTTATCACTCTATCAATCTATTACTGGCTCACTAAATGGGTGGCAGCGTCCAGTGTCACAGCAACTACCAAAGCTCTGTTTGATGTCAAATGCCTTTTTAAAAGACTTGCCAACATTCAGACATAAATTTAGCAGGATCTGACACTCACAGATAAACTTACATGAATTTATCCTAGATACAATGTTTAACTACTGTGTGTGTGTGTGTGTGTGTGTATTCAGTGATCTGTGTGCTGAGTTCAGTTCAGGTTTTTCTACATATTGTTGCTGTATGAATAATGGTTTTCATGTGGCCTTCTGTGGAACTGGCAAAGTGGCACATTGCCCAGCATGTTTTCTGCTAGACAGCGTAACAACTCTGTCTCACGGCAGCTTGCAAACAGTCAGAACAGAATAAAGTCTATCAAACACCAAAAGCTATTGGGAACCAAACTGCTGTTAAATGCCATTACATGTAGTGCACATTACTTAACTAACATAATGAAGATGTATTGATACAATAATATAACATTATCAAATTATATTAATTGAGTATCCAATATGCAATGAGGAAATGACAGTCCAAGGCCCCCCAAACAGGTTTGATGACAGACAGTCCACCCAGCAAACAGGGAACACTCGCAGAATATTAGCTAAGATTCCCATTAAGTTGTAGTTAGGGTTTTATCTAACATTAGGATGATAAAATCCCCAAAACATTTAAAAAATGTTTTAAATGAAATATAAAATCAAATGAAATTGTATTTGTCACATGTCGACCTTACCGTGAAATGCTTACTTACAAGCTTACTTACAAGCCCATAACAAACAATGCAGTTTTAAGAATCCTTGAATGTTCTCCTAAGATTCAGTAAAATGTTGTGCACAACATCTGTAACAACCACCACAGAACATTCCCCAAAAGTTCTCATTAGGTTTTCAGGTAATGAATATAATACAATGCACCAGTAACTTTTTCCCAGGAAACCAAAAATGGTTCTGCGAAAGTTCCCAGAACATTCGTTAGGTTGCGGCAAATATTTTCATAACACAAAAACTGTCCAGTCATGTTGATTATTATAAAACATTCACCTGAAGTTGCAAGAACGTTCCCAGAACACATTTAGTCTGTTCTGCCTGATTCAGCCCACTGCAGTAAAAGGTTAAGGGCTTCCTAGACAACCGTTGGGCATACTTCATTATCTACATTTATTTGCAAAAACATGTCTATCTGTGTGTTGAAATAATAGATAAGCTCCTTATCGCCAAGTAGCGATACCATATAATGACAAATTGAAAACAGGTTTTATAAAATTTGTGCAAATTGACATATGTATTCAGACTAGAAATTGAGCTCAGGTGAATCCTGTCTCCACTGATCATCCTTGAGATGTTTCTACAACTTGATTGGAGTCTACCTGTGGTAAATTCAATTGATTGGACACAAATTCTTAGCGGTCTCTGCTTGTGGCGTCATTGATGTAGATCAAAGGTCCGACTCCTGACTTTTTGGCTTGGATGGCCAGTCGTAGAATTTTATATTCCACAGCTTTCGGTGAAATTTACTAAACAAAGGTTTGAACGGCGATTAAATTCCTCCATCCAGTTAAATCTTTCAGTAATCCCCATACTTGCGTATATTTGTTCAGCCATGGGTTTCTGAAGCTTTTCTTGTGCAATTTTCTCCAGGCTTAACCTGGTTTCGGCCTCCTGCATGCGTTTTCCCAGTTCAGTCATATCAGTTTAGATTTTTCTGACATCATCAGATATTTCATTTATCTGCTTAGACATATTCTCATTGCCAGTGCAAATTTATATTAGTAATGTCTCTAAACTCAATTTAGTTGAGTTGGCAGGTACTTGGTCCATGGTCACGTTGTCCTTTAGTCGAGTCGTCAGCTGGTTGGTCCATGGTCACGTTGTCCTTTAGTCAAGTTGTCAGCTGGTTGGTCCATGGTTGTGTTGATTCACTGTGTTTATTTGTCTCTATTTGTTGATCTAGTATTTGCCATAACATGCAGTTGCCAACATAATGTTTCAGTTATTTCTTGACTTTAGAGTTGAGTTATTTCCTATTTAAGAGGCACATTTTGGTAAAGAAAGGGAATGCCAAATGGATCACCGTCACCTGACTACCTCATGGTCGCTGTACCGGAAATTCACGCACTCTCAACATCAGCACACAAGTCTGTACGTGTTTTGATTGAAGTGAAAGTATCCCCCAGAACTTTTTAGTTTTTTATTTCCCTTTTTTGCCAATTGGTAGCCACGATTTTGTTTCATCCAATTGGTAGTCACGATTTTGTCTCTATACCACTCAGGAGGATAGTTTGAAAGTTCTGAGCCTGTATTTAAGAAGCATATGAATACACAACAATACAAGTTATTTAAAGGAAGCTCTATCCAAATAAAATCACATTTCATAAGACTTTCAACACGTATGATGAAGAAAGACAATCGTAAAATACAGTGTAGTACACAGCATATGAAGAGGATGGGAACATTTGAATAACTCAGAAATTGTGTTCTGTGTCCTGATTGACCATATTAGACTGAAAAAGAACAGACGAAATGTGTTCTGGGAACATTGTTGTAACATCAGGTGAATGTTTTTTGCAGACTAAAATAAACATTGTAGAATCATTCACACAACTGAACAGTTTTTGTGTTTTGGGAACATATCTTTTGTGATGTTCTCACAATGTTCTCATTAGACTGTTCCCACAACCTAATGAAACAGTCTGGGAACCTTTAAAGAACAGACACAATGTGTTCTGGGAACGTTCTTGTAACATCAGGCAAATGTTTTCTACAAACATTCTATAATCACCAGCACGACTGGGCAGTTTTTGTGTTATGAGAACATTTGCCGTCACCTAATGAATGTTCTGGGAAATTTCACAGAACCAATTTTGGTTTGCTGGGTTTGTCAACCATAGCGTTGATGACAGTCCAAGGCCCACCAACAATAAGGCGAGTTTGTGGAAATAATAAGGTTACATTACTCAAGCCAGGCTGGGATGGCACCTTAATCTTCACAATGCATGCCTCCAAATTATTCACTTCATCCGTCCTGTTAAAGTTGAAGGAAAGTGTGTCAATAACTAGCCCAGCAGCAGAGCTGTTAATGCTGTCTTGCCAACTCTTATTTTTGGTGTGACAAAGACCATAGGACTTGGAATCAGGATCAGGATAGCTGAACCTGTTATCAAATATTTTGAGAAAAGTAATAGTTTTTTTCTCTCCAATATTTACAACACTATTGACATGCAGGTGACAGTGTTTCTGCTCTGTGCTTGGCCGTTCAGGAGTTTTATGGTATTCAGAATGGCATGAGACATAGTGGCTCCTTAATAAAATACTACAGGAAAGCAATTCACTGAGTCCAAGGTGACCTGCATTGCTTTGCCTCCAGAAAAGGTAATGAGCAGTTTGTAAAGAGAGAAAGCACCAAGAGGACAGGTGACATCCATACGTTCACTCATCTGATCACTCAGTGTGTGTGTGTGTGTGTGTGTGTGTGAGAGAGACAGACCTCCTTGTATCCAGGCCTTTATCAATCATCAGGGGATGGAATTAATCGTATGAGAATATTTCAAGAAAAAGGCATCCTGATACTGTGCACACTGCTTCCTGATACTGTGCTTATATAGTTCTAGTATTGGCGCCACCCTGTGTGGTCGCCTGTTAGGCACCTCCCATTGTTCGTGCGTAAAAAAAATAAAACAATTGTTGCAAATATTATGGATTATGGAGTTACGAAGATTTTAGCGGCCCTTTTTATCACTGAGGCACTTTTTCTTACGTTTAGCAGCGCCGAACGTACATGTGAGTCCTCAATTATTTACAACCGAGCCCAGCTACTGGATTTAGCACACTCAGCGCTGCTGCACCCCAGGGAAAAGTTTGTTATTCCGGACGAGTTGAAAAGGCGACAGCGTCAACGCAGGGCGGGATTGAAGTGTAAAGAAAAATTTAGGAAGTACAAGCTGGCTATCCCGTCTATCATTATGGGCAACGTGAGATAGCTACATAACAAGATAGATGAACTCGAGGGTCTAGTCCGTGGACAGAGGGATTACAGGGAAGCCAGTCTAGTGTGCCTGACATGGCTGAATGATAACATCCCCGTAGAGAACGTCACTATCAGCGGTTTCCAGACCATTAGAGCGGACAGGGATAACGCTTCTTCCGGAAAGAGTAAGGGAGGGGGGCTGGCTTTATTAGTTAACAACAGATGGTGTAACCCGTGCCATATTACTGTTAAGGAACAGTTTTGTAGCCCGAACATTGAGCTGTTAGCCGTTAGCCAGAGACCCTACTATTTGCCGAGGGAATTCACGGCGGCCATTGCTGTTATTGTTTACATCCCGCCCTCCGCGGACGCAAACACAGCGTGTGACGTCATCCACTCTGTTATCGCGAGGTTATAGACAATGCATCCCAGTGCCTTCTTTGCCATTTCCATGGATTTTAACCATCCATCTCTCTCTTCAATGATGCCCACGTTCAAACAGGTTGTGAAGTGCCCAACTAGGAATAATAACTGCACTCCCTCCCCTCGGTAGATCGGATCACAACCTTGTCCACCTTACCCCACTCTACAGGCCTATGGTCCAACAGCAGCCAGCGACCACTAGGACCATTAGGAGATGGTCCCCGGAGGTGAATGAGGCCCTACAGGACTGCTTTGAGACAAAAGACTGGGATGTGCTCTGCAAGGCTCATGGGGAGGACATTGATGGTCTTACAGACTGCATAATGGAATATATCAATTTTTGTGTAGACAACACCGCACCCACCAGGTACCCACCAGGTATGCTGTTTTCCAAATAATAAACCCTGGGTCACCAGTGACCTGAAGGCCCTGCTGAATGAGAAGAAGAGGGCCTTCAAGGAGGGGGACAGGGACAAATTGAAATGCGTCCAGAGGTAGCTGAAGTTGCGGATTGCTGAGGAGAAGAGAGTGTATAAAGAGAAGATGGAGGACAAGCTGAGGCAGAGCCAGGTCACCACCAACCAAGTGAAGAGAGAGCTGGAGAAACTACATCAGTGGAAAGTGGCGGGCCCTGATGACATCATCCCAAGGGTGCTTAGCGTCTGTGCTGACCAACTGTGTGGAATACTCCAGCCTGGAAAGGGTCCCTGTTCTTTGGACAATATCCTGCCTGGTCCCAGTGCCCAAGAAGGCGCACCCCACTGTCCTGAATGACATCAGACCTGTAGCGCTAACATCCCACATCATGAAGACCATGGAAAGGTTAGTCCTTGCTCACCTCAGACCCCTGGTGTGTACATATGCAGTTCGCATACCAGCACAATATCGGGGTAGATGATGCAATCATGTACCTTCTGCAGAGGGCCTACTCTCACCTGGACAACGCAGGTAGCAATGTGAGGCTTATGTTTTTTTACTTCTCCAGTGCCTTCAACACCATTCAGCCCCTGCTACTGGGTGAGAAGATGAGGAGGATGAAAGTGGAAGCACCCTTAGTCTCCTGGGTAACGGACTACCTGACCGGTAGGTCACAATTTGTGCGGCTACAGAGCTGTGTGTCAGAACGGGCAGTGAGCAATACAGGGGCCCCCCAGGGAACGATCCTGTCCCCCTTCCTGTTCACGCTCTACACCTCTGACTTCAGATATAACTCTGAAACATGCCCCCTGCAGAAGTTCTCGGATGACTCTGCAATTGTAGGGAGCATTAGGGGTGGGCAGGAGGAGGAGTACAGGAGCACAATCAATGACTTTGTGGTGTGGTGTGAGCAAAACCACCTTCAGCTCAACATCAGCAAAACAAAGGAGATGGTTGTGGATTTCAGGAGAACCAAGGCCCAACCGACTGCAGTCCCTATACATGGGATGGATGTGGAAATGGTTGGTTCATACAAGTTCCTGGGAGTCCATATGGACAGCAGGCTGGTATGGGCTGGTATCACCGGGCCCCTGTACAAAAAGGGCCAAAGCTCTACTTTCTGAGGAGGCTTAGGTCCTTCAACGTGTGCAGTAAACTACTGCATACTTCTACCAGTCTGTGGTGGCCAGTGCCATCTATTTGCAGTGGTGTGCTGGGGCGCCAACATAAAGGCTGGTGATGCTTCTCTGGTAAATAAGCTGATCTGGACGGTGAGCTCTGTTCTGGGGATTAACCTTGACACTCTAGAGGAGGTGGCGGAGAGAAGGATCTTGGACAAACTGCTGGCCATCATAGACATCGTCACCCACCCTCTGCATGCCACAGTTATGATGCCGAGGATCACCTTCAGTCACAGACTGATCCCACCACGGTGTGCCAGAAAGCGCTATAGGAGGTCCTTCCTGCCGGTGGCTATTAGACTATTTAATTCCTCACCAGGGTGCCGTGCCGTCGGCAACATAGACCTGGAACTGTTGGGGTGTTAGGACCTAGTTTAACAATTAGGCATCCATCCATCCGTGAGTAAATCTATTGTCTGTAATCACTCATTCACTCAGGACTTATTCATTCAGCACTCATTCATTCAGGACTGTATATACACTGCCGATTTTGCAGGTTTTCCCACTTACAAAGCATGTAGAAGTCTGTAATTTTTATCATAGGTACTCTTCAACTGTGAGTGACGGAATCCAGAAAATCACATTGTATGATTTTTAAGTAATTAATTTGCATTTTATTGCATGACATAAGTATTTGATACATCAGAAAAGCAGAACTTAATATTTGGTACAGAAACCTTTGTTTGCAATTACAGAGATCATACGTTTCCTGTAGTTCTTGACCAGGTTTGCACACACTGCAGCAGGGATTTTGGCCCACTCCTCCATACAGATCCTTCAGGTTTCGGGGCTGTTGTTGGGCAATACGGACTTTCAGCTCCCTCCAAAGATTTTCTATTGGGTTCAGGTCTGGAGACTGGCTAGGCCACTCCAGGACCTTGAGATGCTTCTTACGGAGCCACTCCTTAGTTGCCCTGGCTGTGTGTTTCGGGTCGTTGTCATGCTGGAAGACCCAGCCACGACCTATCTTCAATGCTCTTACTGAGGGAAGGAGGTTGTTGGCCAAGATCTCGCGATACATGGCCCCATCCATCCTCCCCTCAATACGGTGCAGTCGTCCTGTCCCCTTTGCAGAAAAGCATCCCCAAAGAATGATGTTTCCACCTCCATGCTTCACGGTTGGGATGGTGTTCTTGGGGTTGTACTCATCCTTCTTCTTCCTCCAAACACGGCGAGTGGAGTTTAGACCAAAAAGCTCTATTTTTGTCTCATCAGACCACATGACCTTCTCCCATTCCTCCTCTGGATCATCCAGATGGTCATTGGCAAACTTCAGACGGGCCTGGACATGCGCTGGCTTGAGCAGGGGGACCTTGCGTGCGCTGCAGGATTTTAATCCATGACGGCGTAGTGTGTTACTAATGGTTTTCTTTGAGACTGTGGTCCCAGCTCTCTTCAGGTCATTGACTACGTCCTGCCGAGTAGTTCTGGGCTGATCCCTCACCTTCCTCATGATCATTGATGCCCCACGAGGTGAGATCTTGCATGGTGCCCCAGACCGAGGGAGATTGACCGTCATCTTGAACTTCCATTTTCTAATAATTGCGCCAACAGTTGTTGCCTTCTCACCAAGCTGCTTGCCTATTGTCCTGTAGCCCATCCCAGCCTTGTGCAGGTCTACAATTTTATCCCTGATGTCCTTACACAGCTCTCTGGTCTTGGCCATTGTGGAGAGGTTGGAGTCTGTTTGATTGAGTGTGTGGACAGGTGTCTTTTATACAGGTAACGAGTTCAAACAGGTGCAGTTATTACAGGCAATGAGTGGAGAACAGGAAGGCTTCTTAAAGAAAAACTAACAGGTCTGTGAGAGCCGGAATTCTTACTGGTTGGTAGGTGATCAAATACTTATGTCATGCAATAAAATGCTAATTAATTATTTAAAAATCATACAATGTGATTTTCTGGAATTTTGTTTTAGAGTCCGTCTCTCACAGTTGAAGTGTACCTATGATAAAAATTACAGACCTCTACATGCTTTGTAAGTAGGAAAACCTGCAAAATCGGCAGTGTATCAAATACTTGTTCTCCCCACTGTACATATTCATGTACAGTTGTTATATCATATCACGTGCAATATTGTAAGTAATTCTTGGACTGAACTTACGTAGTCATTCACTCAGGACTGTATATTAGTATCCTGTCAGTAGTATCTTTATCTTTTTTCATTGCATTTAGTATATTAAATGTGCAATACGTGCATTTATCTGCAATTAAACCCTGTACTAAGGACTGTATTTTAAGGGAATTATTGTTATCACCCTAAATTATATCATACGCACATTACCTGTAAAGTTAATTTAACCATACAAATATTCACTTACCTGTACATTTAACCAGACTGTATATTAAGTAAACTATTATTACCCTCACTTATATCATATGTACATTTAGCTATTTATATGTCTTTCGCTGCCATCGACCTGTATGGTTAACCATGCAAATATTTTTTATTTATTTATATCAACTTGCAATATTTGTATCCTTTTCTCACCTAACACTCTGTAACAATATATAGTGTACATATTGAACCATTCACTCATACTATTCAATGCCTTTTAATAGCTTTTTTGTACTCCAGACTTCTTTTATTTTTATACTTTTTCATACTGCCGCACTATGTATCATGCATCATGTATCTGTCTTTTGTGCATTTCATTCGGACATTTTGCACCTGCCCTGTGTTTTTCGTTGCTGCTTGACAAAGTCATTTCCCCTCGGGGACCTACCTACCTACCTACACAAAGACAAATATGAACTAATTTTCACCTGAGCTTTAGCTGGGTTGTGTTCTAAAATACTACTTACGAATGAGATTTATCAAACAATCCTACGAGCATCATACGCACACCGGTAGGAGATAACCATTGATAAAATACCAATTGTTCTCGGCTTCAGTGCTCGTACACGACCTGGGCTATTTGCGTTTCGAAACGCCCCAATTAACCACATATGATCAAAATCATACCTTTGTGAAATATACAATGCCATACTATGAAATACAATGGCTCAACCAAAAAAAGCGGAAAACATTTTCTGAGACTAAAATAGAGGTGCTAGTGTCAGCGATTTAGAACAACCAAAAGTTTTTATTTGGCTTGCTCAGTTGTGGTTTGACCAGTAAAAATTTAAACATAGCTACAAAGATAGGACAATTCAAGTTGCTTTAGCAATGACAAATATACTTAAAATGAGTAGGCAACATTCACCAATAAGCCATCCATCCTCAACAGCACCCTCCTGTAGGCGTATAGGCCAACATTGCTGTTCTGCAGAATGTCGTGCGTACCATCTGACCCCCTTGCCACCACATTCAGCAACGTTTTTTACAAATCACATAACCTACCACCTACATATTAAGAGTGGAAGCCTTTTCTGTTCACATAGTTGAACTCGATTTGAGATGGAACTTTTATGGCGATGTGGGTTCTGTCTATTGCTCCGTTGGTATTTGGGAACCCATTAAAGGCAAAGAAACCCCTCTTGACTTGACAACCTGCGCTAGTGTATGGAAATTGTATGTTACAGTTAGTTTTGCTGATGATTGCATCAAAAACATTGGATTGAGGGCTGTGATGCCGATCGGCAAGCTCCAGCTGAAAAGTGCCAGTTGCCTTAAATCCTCACAAAGATCTTATAAGATTGACTTTGGGGAACGAAAAAAAGAATCCCACCAGTCTCTAAAAACGTGCTCTCTGAGAAATGCAAATCTTCCAACAGAGCAAGATCAGCCATCTCTCATTCCATCTCCCATTATCTCAGACCTTTATAGTGTTTTAACAATGGTTTCACTTTCACACGTGCCCCTATTTTAACAAATGACTGTACTTTATATGGATTATTATCGTAACAAATGCACTTACTCTCACAATTTCCAACATTTTCAACATGCATTTTCCCCATTTGTCAGGGCCTGACAGGAGAACTCTATGGGACTCTATGGTGGTTTTGTGTTGGTCCCCAATTAGAGGCAGCTGCTATGCGTTGTCTCTAATTGGGGACCCTATATTTGAGCGCACATGCATGTTCCGGTTGTGTAGCTCTCATTTGTTGTTTTTATCAAAGTAAATAAAGTTCATGAACTACAACAGCGCTGCGTCTTGGTCTTTCCACACAACACATCGTGACAACATTCTACGCTTGACGAGTAGTTCCCTTATTCCAAAATGGCCACTGTGCTGCACATGGTCATGGATGTGCGTAAATGTATGTACACTTTCAAGCAAATGTTCATATTGATAAATCTCACACTTTGCGTGGAAATGATCCCATGCATGGTTTACGCACAGATTTGTGCATACACGTGATTGATAAATTAGGGCCCCAGGTCCCTGCCTGTTTCAGCCCATGTTCTTCCGTTTGTTACTTAATGAACATGATTATGAACCAGGGTAGTAGAGAAGGGCTCCTTAGATAGATAATAAGCTAAGTAATGCAATACCACACATCTCTGTTCACAACATTTAACAATTGGTTTTCTGTTCTGTTTCTCTGCATCGGCAGAATGACAGAAGATAAGAAAACACAGAGCTTGCATTCGAAATGGCACCTTATTCTCTCTACATAGTGCACTACATTTGACCAGAACCCATAGGACTCTGGTCTAAAGTAGTGCACTATGTAGGAAATAGGGTGCCATTTTGGACGCAGACAGATTGAAATTAAGTGCAAAGGACCAGGGGATGTTTACAGAGTAAATGCAGAGAGAAGTGAATTAACTAGTGGAGAAAATAACACAGTCTATATAGGGTATTGGGACAGAGCCACAATCAAACACACACAACTGCCTACTGGCCCTGTTTGATGAATACAACACAAAGGAACTACAAACTGCTGGAGCAATAATCATCAGGGACCAGCAGTTATAAATAGGAGGAACACAAACACGTGTTCTGCAGCCAGCCGACGGGGGGGGGGGGGGCAGGGACTGTGTCTGAGACATGTTCTCACTCCCTCGGTGGGGGAGTGTCCCTCGAGTATAATATAGTATGCTAGTAATTTTATCAGCCATCTTTCCTGAAGCAACTTTCGAGCCTCGGTTTGCAGAGGTTCATGGGAGTTTTCAGTACCAACTGGTAAAAAGTTAGCAACTCAATTCACTTGGTCTGGTTGGCCAACTACAGACCTGAAAAGGAACTACGCCTCACTCAAAGTTGAACTGGGACACCACTCCGGCTCCACATGGCTCGCAGGATTGCGCAAACAGAGGGGGAGGGCTAAGGTGGGGTATGTGACAATAAATAATTTGTCATTATTATTATTGGGATTGAGCAATACAGTCTAACACTCCAGCACTCCAACATCTCTCTACCGACTCCTCATTCCATCACTACTAACCACCACCAACCAGACACAATATATTTCAAACAACCAACCAGGACACAAAGGAATCACAATACACTACCCACTACCCATATGCTGCACTTACAGAAAATGAACAGAACTGTTCTCTTGCTGCTGGGTTTTGATTAGAGTGCTCGGCAGAGTCACAGGGAATGATTGTGTCTGTGTGTAGACAGACCGTGGTGAGACTGCAGGGCTGCTACCATGAAGAGGTAGTGTGTTGTGTTGTGTTGTCACCAAGCCAGTGGGAGTGCAGGTAATGGTGGCAAGCCAGCCTGATGAGGCACAGAGCTGTGGACGGGCCGACAGGAGAGTGGTGGGCCGACAGTGAGCCAGCAGCAAGTCGGCACTGAGCTGGCAGTGAGCCAACGGTGGCCCAGCAGTGAGCCAACAGTTAGCCCGTAGCAGACCAAAGCCGGTGGGCCAACGGTGGGCCGGCAGTGATTTGGCTCGACAGTGGTATCTTAGCAGCTAGCCAGCAGCAAGCCAACAGTAGACCAGTAGCGAGCCGATGGTTGGACGGTGTTGGGCCTTCTGTGTGGATCAGCAGCTAGTCAGAAACGAGCTAGCAGTGGGCTGACAATTAGCGTTGGGCCAGCATTGGGCCAGCATTGGGCCTGTTGTGATCAATGTGACAGCCTCCTAGGGTTAGTGGGAAAGCCAGCAGAGAACCAGCATTGGGCCGGCGTTGGGCCTGCTGTCGTCAGATCCTTGGGGCTCAGAGATGCTGGGTCCAGATCTGCTACAGTAATCAGTTATTGTGATATGTGACCAGACAGGCCCCTCTGTCCCACTGAGACACAGACAGAAAGAAGGAGAAGGGGAGAGGAGAAAGAGGATGAGAGGAGAAGCAGGAGGATGGAGAGAGCAGGAGGAGAGGAGGAGAGGAGAAAGAGGAGGAAAGGAGAAAGAAGAGGAGAAGCAGGAGTAGAGGAGAAGCAGGAGGAGAGGAGAAGCAGGAGGAGGAGAAGCTGGAGGAGAGGAGGAAGAGGAGGAGAGGGGAAGGAGGAGGAGAGGAGAAGCAGGAGGAGGAGAGGAGAAGCAGGAGGAGGAGAGGAGAAGCTGGAAGAGTAGGAAGAGGAGGAGAAGAGAAGCAGGAGGAGAGGAGAAAGAGGAGGAGAGGAGAATCAAGAGGAGAGGAGAAGCAGGAGGAGGGGAGAAGCAGGAGGGAGAGAAAGAGGAGGAGAGGAGAAGCAGGAGGAAAGGAGAAGCAGGAGGAGAAGAAAACCAGGTGGAGAGCAGAAGCAGGAGGAGAGGCAGGAAGAGAGGAAAAGCAGGAGGAGAGGAGAAAGAAGAGGAGGGGAGAAAGAAGAGGAGGAGAGAAGACGCTGGAGGAGGGGAGATGAGGAAAAGAGGAGAAATAGGAGGAGAGGAGAAGGAGGAGGAGAGGAGAAGCAGGAGGAGAGGAGGAAGCAGGAGCAGAGGAGAAGCAGGAAGCGAGGAGAAGCAGGAGGATAAGAGAAGGCGAGGAGAAGAGAAGCAGGAGGAGCAGAGGAAGAAGAGGAGAGGAGAATGAGGAAAGGAGAAGCAGGAAGAGAGGAGAAGCAGGAGGAGGTTAAAGGCAGGAGGAAATGAGAAGCAGAAGGAAAGGAGAAGCAGGAGGAGAAGAGAAGCAGGAGGAGGGGGGAGAACCAGGAGGAAGAGAGAGAAGCAGGAGGAGAAGAGAAGCAGGAGGATGGGAGAAGCAGGAGTAGGGGAGGAAGAGGAGGAGAGGAGAAGCAGGAAGAGCAGAAGCAGGAGGAGAGGAGAAGCGGGAGGCAAGGAGAAGCAGGAGGAAAAGAGAAGGCGGAGGAGTAGAGAAGCAGGAGGAGAGGAGAAGCAGGAGGAAAGAGAAGCAGGAGGAGAGGAGAAAGAGGATGAGAGGAGAAGTAGGAGGAGAGGAGGAAGAAGGAGAGGAGAAGCAGGAAAAGAGGAGTAAGAAGGAGGAGAAGAGAAGCAGGAGGAGGGGAGGAAGAAGAGAAGAGGAGAAGGAGGAGAGGAGAAGGAGTAGGAGAGGAGAAAGAAGAGGAGGAGATTAGAAGCAGGAGGTAGCTAGATGCAGACCCCTCCCCCATCAACACAGAGAGAAGGAGGTAGTTAGATGTGTTCCCCTCCCTTATCAACACAGAGAGAAGGAGGTAGTTAGATGCATTCCCCTCCCTCATCAACACAGAGAGAAGGAGGTAGCTTGATGCATTAGATGTATTCCCCTCACCCCTCACCACCACTACCCCCAACTCAGTCATTGATAAAACCATCCCCCTCCTCTACCACTAGCATCAGACAGACAGGAAGTAGAGGTTGGTCATTGATAAAACCATCCCCTCCTCTACCACTAGCATCAGACAGACAGGAAGTAGAGGTTGGTCATTGATCAAACCATCCCCTCCTCTACCACTAGCATCAGACAGACAGGAAGTAGAGGTTGGTCATTGATAAAACCATCCCCTCCTCTACCACTAGCATCAGACAGACAGGAAGTAGAGGTTGGTCATTGATCAAACCATCCCCCTCCTCTACCACTAGCATCAGACAGACAGCAGGAGGTAAAGGTAGCTTGACACGACCCCTGTTGTCGTACCTAACCACAACCCCCTTCCCTCCCCTCAATCTCAAACACACAGGAGACATCCATCATCAGCTAGAGATGTTACCCCTCAGGGAGGTAGAGGAATCTAATATATCGCTGTTGGCCCTTCTCCATGCCCCATCCCCCACCCATCTCATCTTCCAGTCTTTCATTCCGATAAAATACATACTCATCTCCCTTGAGCACTGGCCACATGTTTTGCTGCTGGACCCAGATGCTCATTACTGCATTAATCCACCAACAGTTCTGGGTCTGTACCTAAAGAGCAGCCAGCTCCTATGGTCTGTTCTGTTGGGGTTCTAGAGCACCACCCAGCTCCTATGGTCTGTTCTGTTGGGGTTCTGTACCTAAAGAGCACCCAGCTCCTGTGGTCTGTTCTGTTGGGGTTCTGTACCTAAAGAGCACCCAGCTCCTATGGTCTGTTCTGTTGGGGTTCTGTACCTAAAGAGCACCCAGCTCCTGTGGTCTGTTCTGTTGGGGTTCTAGAGCACCACCCAGCTCCTATGGTCTGTTCTGTTGGGGTTCTGTACCTAAAGAGCACCCAGCTCATATGGTCTGTTCTGTTGGGGTTCTAGAGCACCACCCAGCTCATATGGTCTGTTCTGTTGGGGTTCTAGAGCACCACCCAGCTCATATGGTCTGTTCTGTTGGGGTTCTACAGCACCACCCAGCTCATATGGTCTGTTCTGTTGGGGTTCTGTACCTAAAGAGCACCCAGCTCCTGTGGTCTGTTCTGTTGGGGTTCTAGAGCACCACCCAGCTCATATGGTCTGTTCTGTTGGGGTTCTACAGCACCACCCAGCTCATATGGTCTGTTCTGTTGGGGTACTAGAGCACCACCCAGCTCATATGGTCTGTTCTGTTGGGGTTCTAGAGCACCACCCAGCTCATATGGTCTGTTCTGTTGGGGTTCTAGAGCACCACCCAGCTCATATGGTCTGTTCTGTTGGGTTATAGAGCACCACCCAGCTCATATGGTCTGTTCTGTTGGGGTTCTAGAGCACCACCCAGCTCATATGGTCTGTTCTGTTGGGTTATAGAGCACCACCCAGCTCATATGGTCTGTTCTGTTGGGGTTCTAGAGCACCACCCAGCTCATATGGTCTGTTCTGTTGGGTTATAGAGCACCACCCAGCTCATATGGTCTGTTCTGTTGGGGTTCTAGAGCACCACCCAGCTCATATGGTCTGTTCTGTTGGGTTATAGAGCACCACCCAGCTCATATGGTCTGTTCTGTTGGGGTTCTAGAGCACCACCCAGCTCATATGGTCTGTTCTGTTGGGGTTCTAGAGCACCACCCAGCTCATATGGTCTGTTCTGTTGGGGTTCTAGAGCACATATTTTAAACCGTTCAAAAGATAGAGCCACATTTGTAGGAAGAAACCGCTCTGTTTATTACAACCTCATCGAGCATTCTATTTTTTTCAGTTTCTCTTGCGAAATAGTTTGGGAAACTCTTGTTGGCAAGCCTCTGGTTTCAATAATCCACCAACAGGGACATGTTCCGTTGATAAAGAACAGCAGCAGCCCCCAGAAACTCCTGGCTCATATGGCAATTAAAGCCCCTAGTAGAAAATGTGTACACACAAACACTCACCATGTACACACAAACACAAACACTCACCATGTACACACAAACACAAACACTCACCATGTACACACAAACACAAACACTCACCATGTACACACAAACACAAACACTCACCATGTACACACAAACACAAACACTCACCATGTACACACAAACACAAACACTCACCATGTACACACAAACACTCACCATGTACACACAAACACTCACCATGTACACACAAACACTCACCATGTACACACAAACACAAACACTCACCATGTACACACAAACACTCACCATGTACAAACACTCACCATGTACACACAAACACTCACCATGTACACACAGGACAGCTGTGTGTGTACAGAGGTTTCTCTCTCTCTCTCTCTCTCTCTCTCTCTCTCTCTCTCTCTCTCTCTCTCTCTCTCTCACTGAGCCATGCACAGCCAAGCGGGGGGAGGGCTGTCTCAAGCAAGCATGGTACCCGTCTGAGTGACTGCTGACTCCAATCTGCCACTCAGCAGTGAACCCTGACCTCCACTGGCCTCCTCCATCTCTGGTCTCTCACTCACAATCTCTGCTGAACTCTTCCTTTGTCATGTTAATTTCCCCTGTGCGGTCTCATCTCTCCTCCTCTCGTCTTGTCTGTCTATCTGTAGGTGGCAGCTAGTGAGTAAGTAAGCTACTGATGCCAGGGTAGGGATGCTCTTATCTACTGAGCACAGATGTAGAGATGTCACTGTTATACAATTCTCTGTGGCTAACCCTCCTCCCACAGAGCTACTGGCTAAGTCACCTGATTCAACCAATCAATGTTCTGGTGAGCAGCTGATTAGTCAAATCTGGTGTGCTAGTTGTGGTTGGAGTGAAAGCCTGCAGGATGCTACGGTAGCTCTCCAGGAGTAGAGGAGGGTTGGGCACCCCTGGATAGTATGATCTGATTGGTGAGTGTATATTCCTGCTTGTATCTGATTGGTGACTGTGAATTCCTAGCTGTATCTGACTGGTTAGTGTGTATTCCTGGCTGTAACTGATTGGTTAGTGTGTATTCCTGGCTGTATCGAATTGGTTAGTATGTATTCCAGGCTGTAACTGATTGGTTAGTGTGTATTCCTGGCTGTATTTGATTGATTAGTGTGTATCCCTGACTGTATCTGATTGGTTAGTGTGTATTCCTGGCTGTATCTGATTGGTTAGTGTGTATTCCTGGCTGTATCTGATTGGTTAGTGTGTATCCCTGGCTGTATCTGATTGGTTAGTGTGTATCCCTGGCTGTATCTGATTGGTTAGTGTGTATTCCTGGCTGTATCTGATTGGTTAGTGTGTATTCCTGGCTGTATCTGATTGGTTAGAGTGTATTCCTGGGTGTATCTGATTGGTTAGTGTGTATTCCTGGCTGTAACTGATTGATTAGTGTGTATTCCTGGCTGTATCTGATTGGTTAGTGTGTATTCCTGGCTGTATCTGATTGGTTATGTAAGGGTCTGACCGAGGCCAGGTCCCTGACTCCCTCTAGGGGGAGTGGGATGGCCACGGTTAGGTCCTTACACCCAGGGTTGGGTTATTGGTGATCCCCAATGAGAGACAGCTGTCGTGAGTTGTCTCTAATTGGGGATTCTATTTATGTGCACCGCACATCCACCTGCGTGTGGATCATTGCTTATTTATATTTGTGTTAGTGTGTTCAACACAACGCCACGGTAGGAAATATGTTTATTGTTTTGTATATATTCTATTTAGTACAATAAAACATGTTCGCAACGTCCTCTCGCTCTGCGCCTCGTTCCCTTCAACCAAACCGTGACAGGTTAGTGTGTATTCCTGGCTGTATTTGATTGGTTAGTGTGTATCCCTGGCTGTATCTGATTGGTTAGTGTGTATTCCTGGCTGTATCTGATTGGTTAGTGTGTATTCCTGGCTGTATCTGATTGGTTAGTGTGTATTCCTGTGTGTATCTGATTGGTTAGTGTGTATTCCTGGCTGTATCTGATTGGTTAGTGTGTATTCCTGGCTGTATCTGATTGGTTAGTGTGTATTCCTGGCTGTATCTGATTGGTTAGTGTGTAGTCCTGTGTGTACTCCTGTTGTATGTACTCTGTGTCTCTGAAAGCAATATATTATAATGGAGTTATTCTCTAGCAATTACCCTTTCATCCTCCCTTTACCTGTAGGCCAGCACAATCTATCAAAACACACACACTTACACACACTGCTGTAGGTCCGAACACTCCACATGCATGCAGACAAGAATACACACACATTTCAGGACTGGTATCTCTGGAGACATGCTAGCGGCTCTAATTGAATTTCTCTGTCGTCAATCCAGACACAGTGATGCACGGCTGCAATATCACAGGCTGCACCTTGTCTGTGTGAGCGGTCCTGCTGCTTGACGCTGTCCACCGCATGGCCTTGAGACACAGGACAGCTGTGTGTGTACAGAGGTTACTCTCTCTCTCTCTCTCTTTCTCTCTCTCTCTCTCATGACCAATCCCTGTATGTGAACCAGATTTTTACAAAATTGGACATAGAGCTAACAACAACAGAGAGGGAAAGATAGGGGATGAGAGGAGGTGAGATGGGAGAAGGGAAGAGAGGAGGTGAGATGAGAGAGAGGAAGAGAGGAGTTGCCAGGACCACAAATGTGAACGATCTGAGAGACAAGGCAAAATTTAGACTCTGCATTCATAATTCTGCAAAGATATTCACTGTGTACAACGTAAAACACTAAATAATGCATGCAGAGCAGAATTAAGCTGATTCCCGCTAATTATCAAAATCTACAAAAGAGCTATTAAATTCTACAACCACCTAAAAGAAAGCGATTCCCAAACCTTCCATAACAAGCCATCACCTACAGAGAAATTAACCAGGAGAAGAGTCCCCTAAGCAAGCTGGTCCTGGGGCTTTGTTCACAAACACAAACAGACCCCACAGAGCCCCAGGACAGCAACACAATTAGACCCAACCAAATCATGAGAAAACAAAAAGATAATTACTTTACACATGGGAAAGAATGAACAAACAAACTAGAATGCTATTCGGCCCTAAACAGAGTGCACAGTGGCAGAATACCTGACCACTGTGACTGACCCAAAATTAAGGAAAGCTTTGACTATATACAGACTCAGTGAGCATAGCCTTGCTATTGAGGAAGACACCATCGTAGGCAGACCTGGCACTCAAGAGAAGACAGGATGTGGACACTGCCCACAAAATGAGGTGGAAACTGGGCTGCACTTCCTAACCTCCTGCCAAATGTATGACCATATTAGAGACACATTTCCCTCAGATTACACACATTTCCCTCAGATATATCTATCTATCTATCTATCTATCTATCTATCTATCTATCTATCTATCTATCTATCTATCTATCTATCTATCTATCTATCTATCTATCTATCTATCTATCTATCTATCTATCTATCTATCTATCTATCTATCTTATATTTATTTCCCTTTTGTACTTTAACTATTTGCACATCGTTACAACACTGTATATGTTATGTGTATATGTAACACTGTTATACACTGTATATAGACATAATATTACATTTTAAATGTCTCTATTTCCTTGGAACTTGTGTGAGTGTAATATTTACTGTTCACTTTTTATTGTTTATTTCACTTTTGTTTATTATCTACTTCACTTGCTTTGGCAATGTTAAAATATGTTTCCCATGTCAATAAAGCCCTTAAATTGAATTGAGACAGAGACACAGAGACACAGAGAGAGAGAGAGAGAGAGAGAGAGAGAGAGAGAGAGAGAGAGAGAGAAAGAGGGAGAGAGGGAAGGTATGCCCATGGGCAAACATAACATGAACTCCTTGCTAACAGAGAAGCCTTTATTGCTCTGTCACAATGACCGATTGACCTGCCCTCCAACTCCTTCTATTAACACAATGAATGGAGGAGAGTTGACTACAGTTGGATAAATGGAATCACATTACACAACACCACATCTGGACTGTAGATTAATTGGAGGCTACTTGATACCACAGAGGGATGATGGAGAGGAAGTATTTGTTGATTTAAAAGACGATCTCCCACACTGCGCTTGCTAGTATCACTAGTTTATGTAAACTTACGCATCGCCCTCATGGACTTTGTTATGTTTTTTTGAGTATTTGTTATTGTAGGGAGGGATGTGAACGGATGGCCAGCGGAGGACGGGGGGACCACAAGGGGAAGATGGTGTGGTTTACTGAATGGAGGACACCGGAGGAGATGGGAGGATGAGAGAGAAGAAGTTAAAGAGGTTTTGTTTACTGCAGGGAGCGAAGGCACCCGAGGAGAGACAAAAAGACAACATGACTCTAGCAGAGGGAAACCTAACTGGGATGTTTCACGCTTGCAAATATGTGCTGCATTAATAAGAGAGTTGTTGGAAATCTATCGGCTGGGGAACGCAGAACTACCAAAACATGAATCCATATTTCAGAATAAAACTGACACTTATTTCCAACCACACAAACTAGTCCTTTTGAACAAAATACTTAGTTCCTCCAACGATATAGGTGGATTCAGTGTGGTATTACTCAGTAATATATGTCATTTAGCAGACACTTCAACCCAAAGCCACTCACAGTTATATGTACATGCATCTCCAAATGGGTGGCCCCCAGCGGGATTCAAAACCACGACCGTTGGCATTGCAAGCGGCATGCTCTACCGACTTAGCCACACAGGACCAGATACAATATACAGTTTTCTCTCTAGTACTTGTAATCTACAATGTTCTTTGAATAGTGAAACGTCTCCTGTGATGTTCATGTACCCTATTTACATCCCTCCTCTGTCTTGTGTTATTAAATGACAAGCGTCATGGCTTTTTTTCTTCATTATTGTTGTCAGCCTGAAGCCAAACACTATTAACATCTCATGTATATTTGATGTGCATCATATTAAAACTTTTTGACTTTGAAGACAACAACAGGGAGAGAGAGAGAAAGCACTAAATGGCACATGCATATACAGTATTATACACATGCATATACAGTATTATACACATGCATATACAGTATTATACACATGCATATACAGTATTATACACATGCATATACAGTATTATACACATGCATATACAGTATTATACACATGCATATACAGTATTATACACATGCATGTACAGTATTATACACATGCATGTACAGTAGTATACACATGCAAGTACAGTAGTATAGACATGCATGTACAGTAGTATAGACATGCATGTACAGTAGTATAGACATGCATGTACAGTAGTATACACATGCATATAAATATTAAATATATGCATATACAGTATTATATACATACATAAACAATGTCCCAGGGTCCGTCCATCTGTCCAGAGCAATAAAGGCTTCTCTGTTAGCAAGGAGTTAATGTTATGTTTGCCCATGGGTAAACATCTCTCTCTCTCTCTCTCTCTCTCTCTTCACTCTCTCTCTCTCTTCACTCTCGTTAGAGAGAGAGAGAAAGTGTTTATCATGAACAAAGCGACCATGACCTCCCTGTAGGATAGAGATGGTGTTAGAAGATGTGGCGGTTTGGGGAAGCCAGCATTGTGACCATTGCTCTAGGAGGATATCCCCTTCCCCTTCATGTGGCCGTAAAGTCCCCTAAAAAAATCCATCCCTTTTGCGACCAGTGGCCGTAAAGACCTTGGGCTGAATATAATAATTATAATTCTCTTCTCCCGGCTGGGTGCTCCGAAGCACCTTTCAATTCTTATTAACCAATTCTTATTAATGCAACTGCGCATCCTTATCCAATTCAGAGGTGCATATTGAAGATATTGGAAGAAGTGTCCACATTTACTTTTCGTCCGCCAACAAGATGAGTAGGCCTAACGAACAGTAAAAGTACTAGTCTGTGTCAATCTACTATTCCCCATAGTACAAAAGTTGACCTATTCTATTCTGTGCGTGAAATAAATATTTCAAACATAGTCTGGGACAGTTGTGAGATGCAATAGATCCCAAATTAATACAACTACTAACATCAAAAAACTGATTGCGTACACATGGCAGGAGGCTATAAACGCGAATGTTACAAATTTTTTATTTAACCAGGCAAGTCAGTTAACAACCAATTTAACTAGGCCAATTGTGCGCCGCCCTATGGGACTTCCAATCACGCCAGTTGTGATATAGCCTGGATTTGAACCAGGGTGTCTGTAATGACACCTTTAGCACTGAGATGCATTGCCTTAGACCACTGCACCATGTGGGAGCCCCAAATCAAGAACAGTCTGATTGGTGACAATATTAGCCAATCACTTGTGAATGATATATTAGCAGTGGGGAACCGTCAGGGCCCTCTACGCCCTCAGAGTGGGCCTAAGGCTAGATACAAATCTTTATATATTTTATATATTATAATTAGTAATTTTGAATTCATTGATTTAATCTTTTTTTTGTCTTAATTTTTTTGTTATGATCTTCCTATTGAATTTCTTCGGTTTGTGTTGGAAAAAGAAGGGTTAATATCCAAGAGAAAACAATATCCAATCAGAATTTTTATTTGGTAGTCTCTTGGTAGAAATAATATAGCTGGGCTCAACGCTCTATGGCTAAACCCTCAGGATTTGAATAGAAGGCACCAGCCAACGTCATTGACATTGACTTCAATTGGAGCAGCATTTTGGAATGACAGTAGAATCAACCAATCACAAATTGTCTTGTAATAGGTGGAACAATTGTATATTGCCTCAAGGCCCTCTAGAGGGCCTAAGTATACGTCACTAATTCAGAGCCAATAGCGAGCCATATCTTGTTTTCTCACGCTTGAGCCTAGCTAGCTGGCTAGCTTTTTACAGTGAGTGTATGTAACGATGGCGATGGCAATTGCAGAGAGAGTAATCGAGGACGATGTGGTGGCTAAATTGTTAGCATTGCCCTTTTCAAAACTAACCTTTAATGAAAAGTTCAATCTTGTACAGACCGGGAGACCAACTCCTGCACTGCCTGATTTGGTGCAACAAGGAAAGAGTTTTGAAAGGCATTTTCAAGTTAAAAATTCTGAGCGCTATCCGTGGATAACCGGCTGTGAGCTGACAAAAAAGGAAACGCCAAACTTTCCAAACGCTGCGTTCTCAAGTCTGGAGGAAAGCTATGGCCCTAATTTTTATTTGCCGTGGCTTAAAAAAGAACTCACCGTTATGTACTCAATGTCTGACTTCGAGGGTAAGAGCCCAACTGATCTGCTCCACTTTCTCCAGCAGAAGAGACTAATTGATAGTGTGCACCAATTGTATCTGCTTACCTGTCTAGTTTTGACCATTCCAGTGTCCGCTGCCTCACTAGAAAGAACATTTTCTGCTTTGATCTCAATTGAAAAATAACTTATTTCGGATTTAAAATCAAAAGACAAGCTATATGAACCTGCCATTGCCCATTTCATAAAGAAGGACAGGAGAATGGACTTAGATTTTAAATGATAATCATAATGGTGAGTGGACTTTTTGCTTTTTGCTTTTGCTTTTTTGGTAAAAACAAAGGTAATGACGTTGCAATTGGAAGTACTGGGTACATGACATTTCGTGTTGTGGTGCGTTTTTTTATTGTTGCATTCTGGAGATAGAACATCTCTCTGACAGCATATGCTGCCCGTGGTCTTGAAACAATGTGAGTAGTTGTGTGGTTGTTTGTTTTGGCAAATGTTTCCTTGAAACGACACAACCGTATTTTCTTCTAACGTGGTTCCTGCTATCGATATTTGCAACCGTTGTGTTCGTGTGCTGCTTCTGTGAGCCACAGCCCAGGCGGTTTGACTCTGTATTCAAAGAATTGCTTCTCCTACACAGGTCTGCAAAAGAAAGGTCTCAAGTCGTGCTCTGTATACACAGGCATCCGAGTTCTCTATCTATATGTATGACGTCAGGTCTTTTTCCGCAACTGAGGGCCGAGCTCCAATAGTCACGGTTCGCCACTGTATATTAGTTAGGCTCTACACCTGTTGTAAAGCGGATACATTTGTAGTTATTTGGCCACTTTGGTTGTGATACAAACCTTATCAAACATATAGGCCTATGGTAATATATCATTCACAAGTGATAGGCAAATATTTTCACCCATCAGACTGTTCTTGATTTAATCTTGTCTTTACATTTACTAAATAATATATGTGTGACATTTGTTTTGATTTAGAGTGGACCATTGTCATGCACCTGTCTCGAAAAAACTATGTCATCTATGCACTTAACGCTTTTCCTGTGTCATGCCAGCTAGGTAGGCTATACTCCTGTTGTAAAGAGAAGCAATGTGCTTAATATTAGGAAAGTTGAGAAATAAACATATACAGAAAGCTTTTTTTTTTAAATAAAGGCCATCAAAACTCTAACACAATTGCACAGCCTATAGAAATATTACGCAGCATGAGCTCATGGACTCATTAAGTGTTTGATTAGATTTTTGATTACATTTACATTGATGTCAGAGTGATTAGAGGGACAATAGAGTGCTGAGTACCAGGCAGTTAGCAAGTTTGGTAGGCTACTATGACCATCAGCAGCATCAGAGCTTGGAGAAGCCTAATTACCGTGACTAAACGGTCACGTAGAATTTGACCGCCATCATGACTCGTGACTGCCTACGGTCACCGTAACAACCAGAGGCTCTATACATTATCCTCTTTTCAAGTCTATTTTTCAATCCGTTCCGAATGTTTCAGCTCATTGCAGTTGTAGCCTTGAGTCATTTTAATGTTGCCCCTGGCATTTACCAAACCTGTTTTGATACAACTTTAAAACCAATATCTAGAAGTATGCGTCACATTTGGCATCCAATATCCACTACCCAATATCCAATACCCAATATCCAATACCCAATACCCTAATTAATAATATCCAATATCCAGTAAAGGGAATATGGTTCCATTTTGGACACAAACAATTGCCTTGCTGGATAATTTATATATGGTCCACGTTTATTCTGATACCGATGGGAGAAATGTAATTATGATTGTTGAAATAAATGTAATTTGCTTGGGAGATGAGTTATTCAATATCTGACCTAGGTCTGACCATGGCGATGCCCATAATTATTACTTTGTCAGATCTGTCTGGAATGACACAGCCTAAGACCCCTAACACAGACACGGATAGCTGATGGACAAGAGGCATGATAATATCTCTGAAATGTTTTTTTTCTTTCGGCATGTGATAGATATTCTCAATATGCAGGGTACAAATATATTGTATTTTATACAACTCAAATTACGTTGACTTGACCAACACCTTCTGGCCAAGACCTTCTGGTTGAGACTTACAAAGCATTCAACAGTACACAAATATCAGGCCTATTTATTTTCTGGAGAATCTGTTTTCCATATACTGTATTTGAAAAGGAGATTGTCAAGGTCTTAGTTTGACCAGGTGTTCCTCTACACCACAGCTCTGCCAAGCTTTGAAAACAGAACACAACAAAACCCAGCCTCTTTCTACCCTTCCCCATTCCTCTAGCCTAGCCTCATCTTAATGATGGAGAAACAGAGGTTTGAGGGGTTACTGAACACACATACTAATGTATGAGTAACAACCTGAGAGGTTGCTGAGCATAAATAAATAACTGAGGAGAGAAAGGTCATTAGATCCGTCTTGAAGACGTGCCGTCAATGCCAACCACAACAAAACGGACTGCATATAGTCTTTGCTTGTTTGGATGGGAATAGAGGCCTAATTATGTCTGAAATAAAAGCTCTGATGATGAGACAGAGACAAACTGATGGTGATGGTCTGGATAATGGAACAGAGTGACGCATGACTGAGTCCTTCATTTTCTCCATAATTTACAATACTACGTACTGTATATCAACAACAACATTCACAATACAGGTAGGAATAACAATATAGAATAATGCTTATACAGTACGATGACCAGCTACACACATACACACAGTATGGAATAAGAATGCTTATACAGTACGATGACCAGCTACACACATACACACAGTATGGAATAAGAATGCTTATACAGTACGATGACCAGCTACACACATACACACAGTATGGAATAAGAATGCTTATACAGTACGATGACCAGCTACACACATAATGGAATAAGAATGCTTATACAGTACGATGACCAGCTACACACACATACATACATACGCCCGCACACACATACACACATGGGCCGACAGGTTGAGTGGACCCCCCCCCCCCCCCCCCCCACTCCTCCCCTCCTCTCTCCTCCCACCTGTGTGAATGTTCTACCCCCGCTCTAGGTTTAATAAGATAACTTTCACCATTTCTCATGCTTGACTTATATATTTATATTTTATATTTAATCTTAGCCATCGGGATAATAGCTCTGACTGTCTGTCAGGGGATATGAGGATAGAGAGAGAGAGAGAGAGAGAGAGAAGGTTGAGTGAGAAAGAGAGAGACAGAGAGAGCGACAGAGAGAGCGAGAAGCAGTGATCCTTGTCCAGACCAATCTTCTGCACTGTAATAAAGTGCAATCTTTGAAAACACTGTGGTCTCGTACCCCTGGGCTCCCTTCCTTCTGTATGTCACAAACACACACACACACACTTTCTCACTTTCTCACACACACTTGGCGGTGAAATGAGAGGAAAGGAGGACAGTTTCCCTTTGAGAGTCTGGTAGACATGAAACACTTCACTGCTCACTTTTCAAAGACCTTCTGTGCATTTACCCAACAGAACATTTACAGAGAGTGTACCAGCCCACATGAAAGAATACTATAGTATACTATGGTATCAATACTATATTATTCACTGTTGTTTTTTTGCTGACTGTAGTATTTACTGTAGTGTTTTTGTTTTATTATCTTTAAGCTATAAAATAAATAAAGACAGTCGCTCTCATTGCCACAATGTCCCCCGACCCCCCATGTCCCAGTGCCCAGGCACAAATTGAGATGTGGGGAGGGGAATGGGTAGGGTATATGCAAATGATATACTGTAGTATTACTACAGTTAAAAAGCGTTAGTGTTTTTGCAGACATTACTGTAGTATTTACCACATTGTTTTTTGTAGATAATACTGTAGTATTTACTATATTATTCTACAGTATACTCCAAAATGCTATAGTAAGTACTACACATGATCGAGGGATACTACAGTGCGATATAGTAATATACAGAATACTACAATTTACAACAGAATTCTATAGTAAGTACTGTAGTATTCTATAGTAAACTGTAGTATTTTTTCATGTGGGAGAGTCCTCCTGCATGGTGTGGTGTTGGCAATCATCCAGGTTATATTCACCCGTCGCTGTACTCTGAGGGAATATCAAAACAGTCTCTGTACTCTGAGGGAATATCAAAACAGTCTCTGTACTCTGAGGGAATATCAAAACAGTCTCTGTACTCTGAGGGAATATCAAAACAGTCTCTGTACTCTGAGGGAATATCAAAACAGTCTCTGTACTCTGAGGGAATATCAAAACAGTCTCTGTACTCTGAGGGAATATCAAAACAGTTTCTGTACTCTGAGGGAATATCAAAACAGCGGCAGCCAATTATGAAAAAAAAAAAGAAAAAAAAATGAGTGACTTCTAATGAAGAGTAGGTTACCGTCTTCCTGTTTAATTATTGTCAATAGTATTCTCCATCTAGTGTAATGATCCTGATTGGTCTGGGTAGAGAAAGGTCAATGAGAGAAGCCATTATTCTGTTCTCCAATGATCACCAAGATCATCTATATCATCTATATCAGGGTTTCCCAAACTCGGTCCTGGGGTCCACTGGGTTCAACGTCTAGTTTTGATTTATATTTGGTTGAGTTGTCAACTAACGTGAATTCAACGTGTAATCTCAACCCAAAATCACAATATCATTGGATTTAGGTTAAAATTTTTGTGAAAAAAAATTATTTTTCAAATCCAATCAGTTAATTCAACGTCATCACAATGAACTTTTGGGTTGGAATGTCGAAACAACGTTGATTCAACCAGATGTTGCCCAATGGGTGATTCTCAACCGCTGTGCCTTGAGGAATTCTCAGGTGCGCCACAAAACTTTTCCTAATCTTGATAATTGTTTTGAACACTCACTTATAAATGTGACCTGTGGAATGGACACGGAATTTCGACTTGGGAGCACTAGTGGCGGTCAGATAAGACATCAAATGGCACATGGTTACATCTGTATCACTGTTTCAAGTCCAGTGTGCTTAGGCTGTTGTCATAATTGTATCAGAGGAGGTTGGTGGCACCTTAATTGAGGAGGACGGGCTCATGATAATGGGTGGAGTGACATCAGTGGAACAGTACCTAACACATGGTTTCCATGGTTTCTATGTGTTTGATACCATTCCATTTTCTCCGTTCCAGCCATTATTATGAGCCGTCCTCCCCTGAGCAGGGGGACGCATCACGAACAAAGTCATTTGTACATTTTTACTTTGTCTGTGAAAGCCATTACCAAAGGCAAGTCTGATTAGGCTTAGCCAGTAATTTATTTCTTAAGATAAGGCTCTGGTAGGGCTTACCTATACAACAGCCTCTGCCACGAAAACAAATAGAGAATGGCTTTATGTCCGTGGTTGTGCCTTTACAATGCCGCTCAAAACCGATCATCTGTAGCCCAAACATTCAAAACAAAAGATTTTACCAGAGTACATTTTATTTTTTCTGGCCATGTTCGCTGGAATGCTGTTAAATTGGTACACACAAATTAACCATCATGAATAAGGAACTAGATATTTCAAATAAACCCGATTGAATCTAATCTGGCACAGAAAATAGTGGAGGTCAATTTATTTACCACTAAATAAATTCACAGGGAAATTGTAGGTGTGCCGCAGAATGTTAGACCCCGTTAAGATGTGCCACGGTTTAAAAAGGTTGGTAACCAATGATCTATATAATGGCTGTGAGGGATGCAGTCTGTCACCTACTGTACTGCCCAAATGGTGGTATCATTTACCTGCCTCTGCATATACAGTACAGGTCCTCAAACAGTACAGGAATTCCCTCTTCACACTAGCAGTAGGTCTGTTTAGGTACAGGTACAGTATAACCAGACCATCTCAGTACAGCTTGGTTTGGCTCAGTAGCATGAAAAGCCCTCAAGTGTGTTCGGTTAGATACAGCATCGATCATCTCAAAGGCTCTATCACATCAGTAATACATCTCTATCAAATCAGTAATACATCTCTATCACATCAGTAATACATCTCTATCACATCAGTAATACATCTCTATCGCATCAGTAATACATCTCTATCACATCAGTAATACATCTCTATCACATCAGTAATACATCTCTATCAAATCAGTAATACATCTCTATCGCATCAGTAATACATCTCTATCACATCAGTAATAGATAGATAGATAGATAGATAGATAGATAGGTACTTTATTGATCCCCGGGGGGGAAATTTCATTGTCAAGCAGCTACAACAAAAACACAGGGCAGGTGCAAAATGCCACAACGAAAGTACACAAAAGACAGATACACGGTACATGATACATAGAGCGGCAGTATGAAAAAGTATAGAAATACAAGATATCTGGAGTGCAAAAAAAAGCTATAAAATGACATTGCATAGTATGAGTGGTTGGCTGAATATGTACACTATACATTGGTGGATGTTGGATGGTTAACTATACTATACAGGTCGATGGCAGAGAAATACTTCAGTAGCTAAAAATGCGTATGATATGAGCGAGGGTAATAATAGTTTACTTAATAGACAGACTGGCTAAATGAACAGGTAAGTGAACATTTTGCATGGTTAAATTAGCTGTACAGTTAGGTATACAGTTATATTTACAGATAAGTGAATACTTGCATGTTTACACAAACTGTACAGGTAAATGACAGGAAGAGATACTTTAATAGCTAAATGTGTGTATGATATCATTTGGGGTAATAATAGTAATTCCCTTAAAATACAGTCCTTAGTGCGCAGGGTTTAATTACAGACAACTGCACTTATTGCACATTCGATATACTAAAAGCAATGAGAAAAGGTGCAACTGGCAGGATACTAATATGCATTCCTAAGTGAATGCCTACGTCCAATAATTACTTACAATATTGCATGTGATATAATATAACAACTGTACATGAGTATGTATATACAGACCTGTATGAATAAATAGGTCCTGAGTGGATGAGTGCTGACGGACCAGAGTTACTCACGGATGGATGCATAATTGTTAAACTAGGTCCTAGCACCCCAACAGTTCCAGATCTATGTTGCCGACGGCATGGCACCCCGGTGAGGCATTATATAGTCTCATAGCCGCCGGCAGGAAGGACCTCCTGTAGCGCTCTCTGGCACACCGTGGTGGGATCAGTCTGTGACTGAAAGTGCTCCTCTGCGTCATAACCATAGCGTGCAGAGGGTGGGTGACGTTGTCCATGATGGCCAGCAGTTTGGCCAGGATCCGTCTCTCCGCCACCTCCTCTAGAGTGTCAAGGCTCATCCCCAGGACAGAGCTAGCCTTCCTGATAATACATCTCTATCACATCAGTAATACATCTCTATCACATCAGTAATACATCTCTATCACATCAGTAATACATCTCTATCACATCAGTAATACATCTCTATCACATCAGTAATACATCGCTATCACATCAGTAATACATCTCTATCACATCAGTAATACATCTCTATCAAATCAGTAATACATCTCTATCACATCAGTAATACTGGAGAGGCATTGACTGTCTTTCTCTATATATATTATATTTATGATATTATAATTATGATACGAGTGTACTTGTATCCCACAACAATAGCTGTATTGTTGAGGACACAGTTTTAGTGGATTTACTAAAAAGGTGTTACTTCATCAGTTCTCTTAAACAGTCTTCCTTTGTATGGGTTTGTTCACTAAGACAAACCAATAATTTATCTTGCTAAACATATTGTCTCATCTGTCTACTTCCCTCCTCCTCCTCACTTCCCTCCTCCAGCTCACTTCCCTCCACCTCACTTCCCTCCTCCTCCTCCTCACTTCCCTCCTCCTCCTCCTCACTTCCCTCCTCCAGCTCACTTCCCTCCTCCTCCTCACTTCCCTCCTCCTCCTCACTTCCCTCTTCCTCCTCACTTCCCTCCTCCAACTCACTTCCCTCCACCTCACTTCCCTCCACCTCACTTCCCTCCTCCTCCTCACTTCCCTCCTCCACCTCACTTCCCTCCACCTCACTTCCCTCCACCTCACTTCCCTCCTCCTCCTCACTTCCCTCTTCCTCCTCACTTCCCTCCTCCTCCTCCTCACTTCCCTCCACCTCACTTCCCTCCTCCTCCTCACTTCCCTCCTCCTCACTTCCCCCCCTCCTCCTCACTTCTCTCCTCCTCCTCCTCCTCACTTCCCTCCACCTCACTTCCCTCCTCCTCCTCACTTCCCTCTTCCTCCTCACTTCCCTCCTCCTCCTCCTCCTCACTTCCCTCCACCTCACTTCCCTCCTCCTCCTCACTTCCCTCCTCCTCACTTCCCCCCCTCCTCCTCACTTCTCTCCTCCTCCTCCTCCTCACTTCCCTCCACCTCACTCCACTCCATAATACTAGATGTCCCATAATACTAGATGTCCCATAATACTAGATGTCCCACAATACTAGGATGTCCCATAATAATAGATGTCACATGATAATAGATGTCACATAATAACAGATGTCCCATAATAACAGATGTCCCATAATACTAGATGTCCCATAATAATAGATGTCACATGATAATAGATGTCACATGATAATAGATGTCACATGATAATAGATGTCCCACAACAATAGATGTCCCATAATAATAGATGTCACATGATAATAGATGTCCCACAACAATAGATGTCACATGATAATAGATGTCACATGATAATAGATGTCCCACAACAATAGATGTCCCATAATAATAGATGTCCCATAATAAAAAATGCCACATGATAATAGATGTCCTATAGTAATAGATGTCCCATAATAATAGATGCCACATGATAATAGATGTCCCATAATAATAGATGTCCCATAATAATAGATGTCACATGATAATAGATGTCACATGATAGTAGATCCATAATAATAGATGTCACATGATAATAGATCCATAATAATAGATGTCACATAATAGTCCCACTTTTACATGCTATCATTACAGAGTCATGAAAAAACACAGAAAAACATTAATGAGGAAAGCTACTAGATGGAAAAAAGGATGGAGAGAGAGAGAGAAAAAGATAGAAAGAGAGAAGAGAGAAGAGAGAAGAGAGAAGAGAGAGAGAGAGAGAGAGAGAGAGAGAGAGAGAGAGAGAGGTGAGGAAACCACACAACATAACAACAAGTCCACTCTACTCTGATATACTGCCTGGGTCCGACGCCGGGCCGGAATGAAATCAAGCTCTTATGGCATCTCTGAAGTGTCAACTTTAAAAGGAGTGTCAACTTTAGATGTGTGTGTTTGTCTCTGAAGTGTCCTCTTTAGGTGTGTGTGTTTGTCTCTGAAGTGTCCTCTTTAGGTGTGTGTGTTTGTCTTGAAGTGTCCTCTTTAGATGTGTGTGTTTGTCTCTGGAGTGTCCTCTTTAGATGTGTGTGTTTGTCTTGAAGTGTCCTCTTTAGATGTGTGTGTTTGTCTCTGAAGTGTCCTCTTTAGATGTGTGTGTTTGTCTTGAAGTGTCCTCTTTAGATGTGTGTGTTTGTCTTGAAGTGTCCTCTTTAGGTGTGTGTGTTTGTCTTGAAGTGTCCTCTTTAGGTGTGTGTGTTTGTCTTGAAGTGTCCTCTTTAGATGTGTGTGTTTGTCTCTGAAGTGTCCTCTTTAGGTGTGTGTGTTTGTCTCTGAAGTGTCCTCTTTAGGTGTGTGTGTTTGTCTTGAAGTGTCCTCTTTAGATGTGTGTGTTTCTCTCTGAAGTGTCCTCTTTAGATGTGTGTGTTTGTCTTGAAGTGTCCTCTTTAGATGTGTGTGTTTGTCTTGAAGTGTCCTCTTTAGGTGTGTGTGTTTGTCTCTGAAGTGTCCTCTTTAGGTGTGTGTGTTTGTCTCTGGAGTGTCCTCTTTAGGTGTGTGTGTTTGTCTCTGAAGTGTCCTCTTTAGGTGTGTGTGTTTGTCTCTGAAGTGTCCTCTTTAGGTGTGTGTGTTTGTCTCTGAAGTGTCCTCTTTAGGTGTGTGTGTTTGTCTTGAAGTGTCCTCTTTAGGTGTGTGTGTTTGTCTTGAAGTGTCCTCTCCTTAAAAGCAGTGGCTGATGATGACACCCAACACTCAGCGATATCGAGCCATCTAAACCCCAATCACACACACAGCGAGATGGCAGCAACTGAACCCCAATTACAGGTTGCTTCAATTACAATCCAGCATCTCAGCACAAATACCAAGCACACACACACACACCACACACAACACACACCACACACACAGCCACCCACTTAACTCCCTTCCCATCTGTCATTTCTGTAGTACGTGGTGTTTCTGTAGTACGTGGTGTTTCTGTAGTACGTGGTGTTTCTGTAGTACGTGGTGTTTCTGTAGTACATGGTGTTTCTGTAGTACGTGGTGTTTCTGTAGTACGTGGTGTTTCTGTAGTACGTGGTGTTTCTGTAGTACATGGTGTTTCTGTAGTACGTGGTGTTTCTGTAGTACGTGGTGTTTCTGTAGTACGTGGTGTTTCTGTAGTACGTGGTGTTTCTGTAGTACGTGGTGTTTCTGTAGTACGTGGTGTTTCTGTAGTACGCGGTGTTTCTGTAGTACATGGTGTTTCTGTAGTACATGGTGTTTCTGTAGTACATGGTGTTTCTGTAGTACGTGGTGTTTCTGTAGTACGTGGTGTTTCTGTAGTACATGGTGTTTCTTTAGTACGTGGTGTTTCTGTAGTACATGGTGTTTCTGTAGTACGTGGTGTTTGGGGAATACTGAGTAATAAAAACACGGGTTTCCAGCCAAACATAGATTGATACAGTTGTACTGTTGAACATTAGACAGTTCTTCAAAGGGGAACACACACAAAACCATCTAAGATGATTCCCTGAAGTAAGTTCAGTAAAAAACTGACAAAGATCTCTCTCTCTCTCTCTTCTTCCCTCCCACCCCCTAAATGAATGAATGTTAATGTTTCCCATGGCAGTCACCACACACAGTCTGTCTGCTTATTAGTTCTATACAAGACTCAGTGTTTAGTAATTTGTCTGCTATTTTACTGAATAGGATGAAGAAGAGTTACTGGGTCAGTTTTCAAAGTGTCGCAGGGTAGGAGCTGATATATGTGTTTTGAATTATAACGAAAAACATTACAGGCGCATGAACAGGGAAACCAGGGCATCTTTTCAAACAGCACCTCAGACTAGGAGTTCTGATCTAGGATCAGTTTGGCCTTTTTAGATAACAAATGTGATTATAGGCTATGCAGGGGGGACCTGATCCAGTACTCCGACACTGAGATGCTTTGTGAATACGTGGCCTTGGCCTCCCTCTCAGCAGAGTGACGCCTCCGAAAGAGATCCAACGACGAGACAGAGACCATGTTGACAGAGACCATGTTGACAGAGACCATGTTGACAGAGACCAATTGTAATACACCTATTATAGCTCTGCTGTAGTTCTCTCAGATTGGTGCTGGTGCCATTTCCCCAGACAGAAGACATGGCTTCATCCCAAATGGCACCCTATTCTCTATATACTGCATTATGTTTGACCAGGGCCCTGTAGTGTACTACATAGGTAATAGGGTGGGCATTTGGCACAAAGCCCATATTTCTATTCCAGCCACATCTAACCAGCCATGTCCTGATGATGAAACCTCTCTCTCTCTCTCTCGCTCTCTCTCTCTCTCTCTTTTTCACAAAGTAAAAAATTAAATACTTGTAAGCAACATTACAGATTTGCTGCCCATGCTATTCTGATTTAGAATGTGTTCTTTTTTATGCTATACCAATGCACACTTGCACATTTTGTGACATCAGCCATTATTCCCAATGCGTTACTCTGAGGAGCTGAGCATAGAAAATAACTTGATGAAATTAATCACATAAGCAGTTCTTATCATTCTGACTTCCAAGCAAAACTAATACAGGAATGTGAGGGGAGAGAGAGGAGATAATCGCCTGGGGAAAGTGTGTTTAAAAAGAGACATCGATAGCACTGCAAAATCTATTTTAAATGAAAACGTTAAAAGTTGAGATTTGTTCAAAGTTTGTGTGTAGCTGCATGAGTGAGGCGTGTGTGTGTGTCTGTGTGTCTGTGTGTGTCTGTGTGTAACATTTGAGTGTTTGCTGAATCACACATCCCTCCGGGGTAAATACCAAATGGTTTTTTTCTCTCCTCACATGGCTCTTGCCAACAGATGACAACATGTCAGGTCTTTCTCCCAGGCTGGTAATGAGGTGTGAACATGACGAGGCTCAGGCAGGCTGGTAACCTCTTGATCCATCTAGCAGGCAGCCAGCAACCCTTCCACCCTGGGCTAAGCTAGGTCAGCAATGGCACCCTATTCCCTATATAGTGCACTAGAGTCCATGGGTCTCTGGTCAACAGTAGTGCACTACATAGGGAATAGGGTGCCATTTGGGATGCAGCCTGAGTGTGGCAGCAGTGGTTGACAGCTGATGTACAGGTCGGTCATTCAGAGCTCTCTGAGTTGTGTGTGTGTCTGTGTGCGTGCGCCTGCATGTGTGTGTGTGCATGTATGTATGTGCATGTGTGTTTGTAGGTGTGTGTGTGTGTGTGTGGCTACAGACCAAAGCAGAGAGAGGAAGATTGAAATTAATCATTTGATATTGGCTGTGTACCGCTGTGACTTGAGCCCAGAGAGCGAGTGAAGTGTTGATGTGAACAGGTCAGTGTGTGAAAAAGGATGCGGCCACAGGGGTGAGCTATAGCTGACATGTTTCAAACATCCTCTCCTCTCCTCTCCTCTCCTCTCCTCTCCTCTCCTCTCCTCTCCTCTCCTCTCCTCTCCTCTCCTCTCCTCTCCTCTCCTCTCCTCTCCTCTCCTCTCCTCTCCTCTGCTCTCCTCTCCTCTCTCATGAGGTGGGACCGCCTACATATTAGACAGGAAACAGGATGTATTAGTATTCATCATCATGATCTGGGTCACATCTATGTGACACGTGCGCGCGCACACACACACACACACACACACACACACACACACACACACACACACACAATGCCACTTGAAAATGTCAAGGCACAGACATCACTGATTACACATAAACTGGCATTACAATGGCTGCCAAGACAACTAGTTTATATTGCATAAAGAATACAGCAACATAAATCCAGACTGTAAAGCTGGATCGAGAAAAGTTGCTCTGGCTCTGTGGTGGTGTTGTCAATCAAACCTTGTCAAAGGAAGAAGTAGTAGTGTCAGACAGAAACTTCTAGCAAACTGACAGCAACTGGATGGAGCTTTGTCCTGCATTCCCCTGCATAGAAAAGAAGGATGAAAGCCCTCTCTCATGCAGTACAACTTGACCTGAGTGAAAACTCTCCTGGTTGGGCCTTTTCCTGACTAGAATGGCTGATGATTGAATGGCACCGTGTCTCACACCAGGAGAGGAGATGATGAGCGAGAGGAGAGCAGTGTGTGTGTGTGTGTGTGTGTGTGAGTGAGAGAGAGTAAGTGAGCGAGTGTGTGTGCCTGCCTACTTGTGTGTGTCTCACACCAGGAGTAGAGATGAGGAGTGAGTGGCGAGCCAGTGCAGAGCGGAGAGAGAGCGAGGTGATCAGCACAGTAGGAGGTGATAGGGGCCGGAGCTGGGGTCCAGGGGTCATTAGACGGAAAAGACAGGGAGAGAAGGAGAGAGGAAGAGAAGAGAGAGAATGGTGGCTGTGTGATTTCCATGTGGAGGAGAGGAAGACCGGAAGAGAAGAAGAGAAGAGAAAGAGAGAGGAAGATAAGGAGAGAGGAAGAGAAGGACCTCCAACTAGGTCTTCCTCTCCTCCTCTACGTGTGAAAATTCCACAGCCACCATATGAATATCAAACCATCCCGTTGATGGTAACTGAAGGTAGGAGAGGCTTCAACTGTAATAATGAGGCCAGAGAGAGAGAGAGAGAGGGAGAGGGAGAGGGAGAGGGAGAGGGAGAGGGAGAGGGAGAGGGGGAGGGGGAGAGGGAGAGGGAGAGGGAGAGGGAGAGGGAGAGGGAGAGAGAGAGAGAGAGAGAGAGAGAGAGAGAGAGAGAGAGAGAGAGAGCTGAGGCTTCCCCCCTCTGACTGAGGAAATGTAGATTAGAGAATATAGAAATAAACATATACAAGTTACAGTGTATTTATGCACTGACAGTGTGAAGGAAATATGAAGCTTAATGACAAATGTACTGTGTGTTTTAAAGCTATTATCCAAGATCCCACTTGTTTTATACATTGAAGAGAGAGGAAGGGGGATATCACTTGAATGCCAATATGTGTAGTATGTCTTATATAACAGCTACACTTGCCAAGAAAAAAATAAGGAGAGAGGAGCATGCTGATCTGAACCAGATGTTCCTTGCCTATATAAGCTAAAATGTATTTATGTCTAAGAGTCCAATGCTGGCTGCGTCCAGAAAAGGTCTCCCCTCCGCAGATCACTATTGAATAAACCCTGGGTGAATGCTTAACAGTTCTCTCAACTGCAATAGCTGAATACAACAGTACAGATGTCCATCTGTTTTATTTCACAATTCCCTCAAATAAACCCTACTCTCTACTATGGTCCCATTAACTCTTATAAGTCGTAAAACCAGAAAATATAGAGAATAACAAGACAAAATGATAGAAGGTATCCTACAACATGGGATGTATGATAAATGATTACAGTGAGACTGCATCCCGTAGCCCCCAGTAACTGCTTGAGACAACAAGGTACAAATGTGAAAGCCATAACTTCTCCCTAGGACGTCAACTATCAGCCAAGACTAGTAATTGTGTTGGGGCCTTGGCTCCGAGAGCAGACAGTGGAAAGCTGCTTCTTTTCTCCCAGAGATGATCTGTGGCTCAGGTTCAGTGGTGCAGACCAGTTTTCAGTGGTAATTGATGAGACGATAACTGACTAAATAGACCCAGAAAAAACTATAACTAAAGGAAATATATAATCTCTGTAACAGAAATCTGACTAGTAAAAAGACTGGACAAGAGCTGTTGGAGAGATTGAGGGCTTTTCAGTGTTATTTGCAATCTGGCTGCAACAAATCAATGATGCAAATAAGGCACAGGCCATGGCTACTCTCCCGGTGGTAAAAGCTCCCGGTAGAAAAGGGGGAGATGCTTGGAACCACTTGAATTATGTAGATTCAAACAACACAGAATGCAACGTTTCCACGGGAAACGACAGAGTTTGCACCCAATAGTTGACGGGGAAAAAATACTACCGACCTCAAGAGACATATGAAAGCTTATCATCACAATATATACGCTCAGGTAGGCTAATAACAGATTGATAATGCTTCCTAGTGGCTCTGCGAGTGAAATATTTAATTGGTCGCGAGCGAGCTGAACATTCATTACATGGTCACCTCACTCAAAATTTAGGGCGGATAAAACCATGAGTTGGTCAAACAGTAAAGTACTTTATCCTCATAATTCCTGTAATGAATATGTCTGTCCAGTTCCTGTAATGAATATGTCAGTCCAGTTCCTGTAATGAATATGTCAGTCCAGTTCCTGTAATAAAAGTCTGTCCAGTTCCTGTAATGAATATGTCTGTCCAGTTCCTGTAGTGAATATGACTGTCCAGTTCCTGTTATAAACATGTCTGTCCAGTTCCTGTAATGAAAATGTCTGTCCAGTTCCTGTAATGAATATGTCTGCACAGTTCCTGTAATGAATATGTCTGCACAGTTCCTGTAATGAATATGTCTGCACAGTTCCTGTAATGAATATGTCTGCACAGTTCCTGTAATAAAAGTGTCTGTCCAGTTCCTGTTATAAAAGTGTCTTGCCAGTTCCTGTAATGAATATGTCTGTCCAGTTCCTGTAATGAATATGTCTGTCCAGTTCCTGTAATGAATATGTCTGTCCAGTTCCTGTAATAAAAGTGTCTGTCCAGTTCCTGTAATTATTGTCTGTCCAGTTCCTGTAATGAATATGTCTGCACAGTTCCTGTAATGAATATGTCTGCACAGTTCCTGTAATAAAAGTGTCTGTACAGTGCTCCTGGAGAGAGAATAAAGACTTGTGATGTATTCAAAATCCAATTAGGGGAAATACTTAGCTTTGGAAAGAACTACTGTTGTTCTCAGCTTTTTGCCTCTTAATCTCTTAATATGACTACGAACAGTGGGCATTATATTTACTGTTAGATTAATACATGACTACGAACAGTGGGCATTATATTTACTGTTAGATTAATACATGACTACGAACAGTGGGCATTATATTTACTGTTAGATTAATACATGACTACGAACAGTGGGCATTATATTTACTGTTAGATTAATACATGACTACGAACAGTGGGCATTATATTTACTGTTAGATTAATACATGACTACGAACAGTGGGCATTATATTTACTGTTAGATTAATACATGACTACAAACAGTGGGCATTATATTTACTGTTAGATTAATACATGACTACGAACAGTGGGCATTATATTTACTGTTAGATTAATACATGACTACGAACAGTGGGCATTATATTTACTGTTAGATTAATACATGACTACGAACAGTGGGCATTATATTTACTGTTAGATTAATACATGACTACGAACAGTGGGCATTATATTTACTGTTAGATTAATACATGACTACGAACAGTGGGCATTATATTTACTGTTAGATTAATACATGACTACGAACAGTGGGCATTATATTTACTGTTAGATTAATACATGACTACGAACAGTGGGCATTATATTTACTGTTAGCGATCTAGCTAATGTGTTTTGAGTTTTCACTTCCTCATGTGGTGAATAATCCCCAAAATAAATGAGCCTATGATATTAATGCACATAAAGATTTAGTCAAATTCATCCCCATTTAACAACAATTCATAAAGTTCTGGAGCCCTACTTTAACAGTAGATCATAACAAACTCACAATTCATGAAAATCACTGCATTAGGTTGCACATAAAACTATCTTGAATCATGCATTCATGCATTGGACATGTTAAACGAAACAACGTATTTATTGAATAGCCATCTCAGTAGTCTGTTACAGTTGAAAGTACTAAAAAAAATTACTAAAAAAAAAAAAAAATCAATTGGGTGACACGGTATGTTGGTGCCACCAACTGAAAAAATTCAATCTGCATTTTAGTGATTTAGCAGATGCTCTTAGCCAGAGCAATTAGTTAAATAAAGGTCATTATTAGGGTTAAGTGCCTTGCTCAAGGGGCACAGCAAAAAAAAAATCACCTAGTCGCTCAGGGATTCAAACAAGTGTCCTTTTAGATACTGGCCCAACGCTCTTAACCGCTAGGCTACCTGCAGCAATAGGATGCTATTGGTAGCACAATCCTATGTATGTTTGTGCACATGAAAGTCAGTGATTTATGTTTCCTATAGGTTAATGATGCAAATGTCATGTGTCTAAAATATGACTAAAATGAAAGGGCATTTAGTTGACTAAAATGGCCGACTGCCTTCGTCATTTTGACCATACCTAGACTAAATCATAATTCAAAGACTTAATGATATTATAGTTAAAAGACTAGACAGTGTTTTTATGATGAGGTCCCTTTGCGTCATCATCTACTGTCCTGACTGACTGGCTGGGAGACAGAGAAGAGAGGAGCGCTTAGTGGAGAGAAAGAGAGACATAAAAGAGAAAAGTTTGTTAATTAACTGAGAGGGAATGAAGGAGAAAATCTTAGTTATGATGAAAGTATATGCAAGCCCCATTCTCTCTCTCTCTCTCTCTCTCTCTCTCTCTCTCTCTCTCTCTCTCTCTCTCTCTCTCTCTCTCTCTCTCTCTCTCTCTCTCTCTCTCTCTCTCTCTCTCTCTCTCTCTCTCTCTCTCTCTCTCTCTCTCTCTCTCTCTCTCTCTCTCTCTCTCTCTCTCTCTCTCTCTCTCTCTCTCTCTCTCTCTCTCTCTCTCTCTCTCTCTCTCTGAATGGCAACACACTTTCACAGTCTCACTGCAGAATCTGACGTTTGTCCATAAATGTCAAATTTCAAAGGTAGTTTAGGCATTCATTCTGAATATTTACAGAAAGGGTATTGAACACGCAACCCTCGGAGCCGGAGCTTGTGGCTTACGCCTATCCACCATCCCTGTCCACAGCACCCTGGCAAAACCTAAGCCTACTTGATGGTAATAGCGCTGACAGTAAAATGTTTTATTTAACCTTTATTTAACTAGGCATTTAAGAACAAATTCTTATTTACAATGACGGCCTACCTACAGGGTCAGCCCCTGGAGCAAATTAGGGTTAAGTGCCTTGCTCAAGGACACAGCAACAGGTTTTTCACCTTGTCGGCTCGGGGATTCGATCCAGCAACTGGCCCAACACCCTAACCACTAGGCTACCTGTCGCCCCAGTTGCCCCTAGTGGCCGGTTTTGAAGTCATCTCCCAACATCTTGCTTACATGGACATATGTCAAATTTGACAGTGGATCTTGAGTGACCTGGCTGGGTGTACAGTGTGGAGTATTTATTTTACCTATTTAACAGGGCAAGCCAGTTAAGAACAAATTCTTATTTACAATGACGCCTACCTACAGGGTCAGCCCCTGGAGCAAATTAGGTTTAAGTGCCTTGCTCAAGGACACAGACAGGTTTTTCACCTTGTTGGCTCGGGTATTCGAACCAATGACCTTTCGGTTACTGGCCCAACTCTTTAACCGCTAGGCTACCTGCCGCCCATCTCTAAACGCTAGGCTACCTGCCGCCCATCTCTAACCGCTAGGCTACCTGCCGTCCATCTCTAACCGCTAGGCTACCTGCCGTCCATCTCTAACCGCTAGGCTACCTGCCGTCCATCTCTAACCGCTAGGCTACCTGCCGTCCATCTCTAACCGCTAGGCTACCTGCCGCCCATCTCTAACCGCTAGGCTACCTGCCGCCCATCTCTAACCGCTAGGCTACCTGCCATCCATCTCTAACAGCTAGGCTACCTGCCGCCCATCTCTAACCGCTAGGCTACCTGCCGCCCATCTCTAACCGCTAGGCTACCTGCAGCAGGAAATAACCCTGTGAATATTATGTAGATTATAATAATGGATAATTTTGTAGGGGTTGATACATTTTCCGTTCGGGAAAATCAAGTCTGAAATGTCAAAGTGAAAATAACAAACTTCAGAAGCCTTTATAAAACTCAAATACACTACAATACACTATTCTGCGCAACAAAAGAGGGATCAAATTAAGATCCTAAATCTGAAAATAGGCCTATTCTACATATTGCTGTAAGTTTTCTTTTGACTTCTCATTCGATTTTTCCATCATGATATTGTTTGCTCAATTTCACTTCTTGTTGTCTAATATTTGTCCTTCAAAATAAAGCTGTGATAGAGAAATGCCTACAGACTCTGACTTTCACAATTGTTCCCAATTGAACTCTGCGACTTTAGGACATTAAACACTTTATTAGAATAGTCTATTTGGGAAATACTCTTCATAACTTTAACTTGTCTTAATGCTTTTGATAAGCTATTTTAAATGAGTAGGATTTGGCTTTTGGCCGTTTGGTTCACAACGGCAAGGAGGAGGGATTGTCAGGCTCTGGCCATAGAGAAACCTATTTGCTTTCTGTTTCTGGTGGTGGTTTGTGTTGGATCCCTAATTAGAGGCAGCTGTAGTGCATCGTCTCTAATTAGGGATCCTACAAACGTGACGTTTGTACATTGTGTGATTGTTTGTTTTGTAAGTTCATACATTTTAGTTGTTTTATACATAGTATAAATAAAATGTCGAACTACTATCCCTGCGCTGCGTCTTGGTCTATGCATGCACCCACTCGTGACAGAACGACCCACCAGTACGAGACCAAGCAGCGTAACTGGGTCGAGGCGGAGAGAGAGGAAGTGCCACGTTATAGACGGGGCGCGAGATGGAGAAGAGCCCGAAAGCAACCCCAAGGTGATTTTGGGGAGGGGCTATGGGGGTGGTCTGGTGTAGTGGAAGAGGCACCAGTCCCACTTTCCAGGTGGTATTCGCCGAGGCCGGAAACTAAGTGCGTGGTGAAATGCCGGAGGGAGGAGTATGAGAGGATAATGGAGCTATGTTGGCGAAATATGGAGGAGCGTGAGAGCGAGAGGAGGGAGCTGGAGTTAAAGGTGCCCAAGGTGACATGGTCGTCTACTCCACCCCCATGCCAGAGCAGTCCGCTCCACCGGTGCCCAGTCCGGGTCCGGTCGTCAGCTCCACTCCCATGCCAGAGCAGTCCCCTTCACCAATGTCCAGTCCGGGTCCGGACCTCTGCTCTACTCCCCGCATCCGACCTCCAGTGAGTAAGCCCATCCAGGTGCTTCCAGTGCCGGCTCCACGCACCCGACCTCCGGTCCGCCTTCCCAGTCCGGTACCTCCCATGCCAGAGCAGTCCGCTTGACCGATGTCCAGTCCGGGTCCGGACCTCTGCTCTACTCCCTGCACCCGACCTCCAGTGTGTGCGCCCAGCCAGGTGCTTCCAGTGCCGGCTCCACGCATTGGAAGCACGGAACCTCCAGCGAAGGTCCGCAGCCCGGAACCTCCAGCGAAGGTCCGTCGCCCGAAGCCTACAGCGAAGGTACGCAGCCCGGAACCTCCAGCGAAGGTACGTAGCCCGGAACCCCAAGCGAAGGTCCGTAACCCAAAGTTCCGGGCCATTTGCCCCACCGGTGCCCAGTCCGGGCCCGGTTGTTTTCCCCGCTCCATGGCCGGAGCCGTTTACCACACCGGTGCCCAGTCCGGGTCCGGTTAATTGCCCAGCTCCATGGCCGGAGCCGTTTACTCCACCGGTACCCAGTCCGGGCCCGGTCATAAGGAGGGGGCACGGGAGAAAACTGTCCACTTCGCCGGAGCCAGAGCCGCCCCCGACAGATTAGTCTTCCCTCCCTATTAACCCCCCCCCCTTGTATTTGTGTTTTTTTTGTTGGCGTCCTGGAGTCTGCGCCTTGTGGGGGGGGGGGGACTGTCAGGCTCTGGCCATAGAGAAACCTATTTGCTTCTCTATGTAGCCACGGTCAGAGTCTGACAGTTCTTTTCTTTCTGTTTCTGGTGGTGGTTTGTGTTGGATCCCTAATCAGAGGCAGCTGTAGTGCATCGTCTCTAATTAGGGATCCTACATAGGTTTGTATGTTCCACACCGGGGATGTGGGTCGTTGTCGTATATTTCGCAGTCACGGTGACAGTAAGTGTGCCACATTTGATAAGTCTGTTCATTCGTGTTTGTTTTGTAAACGTGACGTTTGTACATTGTGTGTTTGTTTGTTTTGTTAGTTCGTACATTTGAGTTGGTTTATACATAGTATAAATAAAATGTCGAACTACTATCCCTGCGCTGCGTCTTGGTCTATGCATGCATCATTTCTTTCACAATAAGCTTTGCTCAGCTGTAAGGTTTGTTCAAACTACTCGTTCGATATTTCTATCTTGCTATTGTTTGTTCTACCGCTCTCATTATTACCTTAAGCCTATCATGTTTCTAGGTTATTCAAAAACAACTTAAAACTTTTGGAGAACTCTGTTAGATAAATGCATTGTTTGATCATGCTATAGTGTGGGGGGAGAAAGCCAACATGCATAAAAACGGAAGTCGTATTCATATAAAATGGACAGAAAATACAAAATTAGGCTTTAAAAAGGTTGCTGAAATTCTAATAGTTCGCCCAATTTCAGTTTATATGACAAAACAAGCAAGTATAGTGTAGAGAAGGGGTGTCAAAATCATTCAGGTGAAGTTTCTTACTAGATAGATAGATAGATAGATAGATAGATAGATAGATAGATAGATAGATAGATAGATAGATAGATAGATAGATAGATAGATAGATAGATAGATAGATAGATAGATAGATAGATAGATAGATAGATAGATAGATAGATAGATAGATAGATAGATAGATAGATAGATAGATAGATAGATAGATAGATAGATAGATAGATACTTTACTGATCCCTGAGGGGACATTTCTTAATTTACTAATAAGTGGGGACACTCGGCCATCCGTGGAATTAGTTTGAAACATGTGGTGTAGAGAATCATTGTACCATCTGAATCTCTGAAATATATTTTCCATAAATATAAATATAGTTTTTTCAGCTGTTTGAAGCTGGTGTACAAGAAAAAGACACATAGAACATATGTACTGCTTCTTAGACTTGCTTTCAATGAGAAAGACAGATCTACAACTATAGCAGTAGATATGTTCTATGTGTCTTTTTCTTGTACACCAGCTTCAAACAGCTGAAAAAACTATATTTATATTTATGGAAAATATATTTCAGAGATTCAGATGGTACAATGATTCTCTACACCACATGTTTCAAACTAATTCCACGGATGGCAGAGTGTCCCCACTTATTAGTAAATTAAGAAATGTCCCCTCAGGGATCAGATAGATAGATAGATAGATAGGTACTTTATTGATCCCCGGGGGGGAAATTTCAGTAAAGTA